>RJWH01000354.1:227765-454122 GCA_004363575.1 Solenodon paradoxus | reverse complement strand
GAAACAGAAAGAAAAATAGTTTATGTATTTTTCAAAGACACTATTCCTCAACCCTGTCCTCTTTACATCCCCTAGGAATGTGCCCATTAATTATTCTACCTCTCAGAGACACTCTTTTCTTGCATCCAGCCTTGGCAAAGTCTCACACAGAAGTACTCTTTTTTAGTAATACAAACTTACTTTATGTTCCCATAGGCTTATCTTAACCCCCTGACTGCTGAGAGTGGTTTTGAAAACTTGACTATATCAAATTCTTTCCCATTTCCTATAAGTTTGGAATGGTGAAAGAGAAAGAGATCTCCACTGGAAAAGTTAGTGAGTGTTGGGAGTAGAGAAGGTTTTGATTTTAATGAAAAGGTAGACATTTGTAGAAAAGAGAGGGGACACAGTTCGATTTACTCACAACAAAACTGAGTACATGCCAAGAAACTGAGCTGAACTATCTCGGAAACATTGTGCTACTTACTGAACATTTGTTCTTGAGTAGAAATAAGCAAAATAAGAGGTGAAGAGGACAGAGTTTGCAATTAGAAGGAAATCCATACAAATTGTGGGACACATACTAAGGAAATGAATATGAAGACTATATAGAGATTCCAGCTGAATTATTACACATTAATAGCACTTCTCCAAACTAACCAAGGAACCGCATTCTACTACTCTAATGTGGAGAAACGGGGAAATTAAAAACAACCCATGGAAAAAGCCAGAGATTGGATATTAGGATCCAAAGCAATGTCCTCAACAACAATCAAAATTTACATTTTTTGCAATGGAAATTTTCAGCGAATACATTTACTTGTTTCAAAACCATCTAACTTCTTAGGTAGGTGGACTTTCTCATTGAAAAATTGATTGAATTAGCTATTTAATCTTTAAATAAATGTAAAGGTACATCTCACATTAGCCCTTCATATTCCAAATCAAAATTAGCTAAAGAATATATCTTGATGTACAAGGGAAAAAAATGTGAAATTAAATAACAAATTAGTTATTTTTAGACAAACATTAAGCACACAGAAAATATGCAAAGCTGAAGTGTTTGCAATGTATTAGCAAATTAAAAATTATCTTCACAAGAAAAGCCAAAGTACAAACATCAATACAATTTCCAAAGGCTTCATTAAAAATTAATTCAATATTGTGAAAAAATTTTAGATGGAAAAAATGATGAAAATGAAGGGAAATATACTTCATTCAACATTGTCTTTTCATTCAACATTGTCTTTCTAGAGTTATACCAACCATGTTAAAGCCTTCCCTAAAGCTTGTTTTGTTTACCATTTCATTTTGCCATAACAACAAAATAGCCTAACATTGCACAAAGCCATGCTGTAACTTTGCTGAAACATAGATCCTGTTGCACAAACCCAAACTGTAACTTTCCTGAACCATAGATCCTGAATTTGCAATTTTATTTATTGAAACTAAAGCAGATTTATTTGAGCTAATGTTGTAAACCATGCCCTAGAGCAAGGTGTTGCCTATAATATTAATTTTAAGAGGTGTCTCTCTACATAGTTCTTTTAGCATTAAAGGGATTCTAATGATTTCCTTTGTTTTTACTTTATTTCTTCTCCGGATGTTCTGTGTGCCATTGTTGCTTTGCCTGCAACTTCTCCAGACAGTGTTTGTACTCGTGCACCCTAAGACTCTATCATCTTAATCATTCCTGAAGAAAGTGTTGGAATTTTCCATATTCAGTTATGACTTGTGAAATAGGATCAAATAAAAAACAGAACAATATTAAGTTGTAATTACTTTGTGAGTTTGTTATGTATTCTTATCCTGAAATGTGTACTTCAAAGGAAATAAAAAAATCATGTCATCCTTTGTTTTTGTGAAGTAATCTGTGAGTTTTAGATCCTGAAAGGAACTAGGAAGAAAGGAAGGAGAGTATTGTTATAAGAAATACTTACTTCCTGGAATAGGAGAAAAACTGGTTGAAACTTATAAATCATTTGAGTTCCACTGGAATGTTTTTCTTTAATCCAAAAGTGCTGGAGAATGAAAGATAATTTTATGGAATCTGAATGGTAACCATATGAGGCATAAGTCAACTTTGTTCTTTAGGGCACCTAGCAAAGAATATGGTGAGAAGGTTCAATTAAATTTCCATCTCTAGCTAAATCCCATAAGAACTGCATTGCAGTTTGTTTTAGTTCTCATTCTTAATAAGGGATGCCTTAGGTTCTGACCTAAACTCTTACATTTTTGCTACTAACACACTCTCCGATCCCCATGTCTTTATATACCAGCTCTCTGATAATGATTCTTGATACATATCTCCAGCCTCAACCTCTCCCATGGAACTGTGAATACCCACATCCAGCCTATCATGAGTGAAATAGAACCACCATAATGAACACACACAAGTATTAAACCAGTATTTCCCTCCTCATATCTTATCCATCTTATTAAATACAACTAGAATCTACTCCACTACTAAAATTTCAGTTATCCTCATCCTTTTTTCTACTCACTATCTTTATCCTAGTCATTATCAAATCCTTTTGATTCTATTCCAAAATAGATCCTACATCTACCTAGATCTATCCAGTTTTATCCGTCCCCAAATACACTTTGGTCAAAGTCACTATAAGCTTTTGCCTGGAAAGTTTCAAAATGAATCTTTCAGTTTTAACACCTGCCTCTGCTTTCCATTTCCCATGGTAGCCACAGGCATATTTAAAATAAAATCAGATAATGTCACTACTGCTTAAAGCTCTCCACTGACTGATCATTGCTTTTAGAATAGAATCTTAATTTCTTAACAGAGACTTACCATGACATCCATGATCTGGCACCCATTTAGCTCTCTAACTTTGTCTTTAGTTACTTTTGATTTTTGTTTTATAACTTGAATAAATTAAGTCTATACAAGCCCTTATGTGTTCACTCTTCTAAACTTTGTAATCTCTTGTCCTGCATACTTCAGTTGTCTTATTATGAATGATTCAGGATTGACTATCCAATATTAAGTATTCCTCCTCTAAGCCACATCAATTATTTCATCATTTACATTTTTCTAATTGCCTGAAATTATTTCATTCCTTTGTTTACTGTTTATAGTCTTTATACCCCTTGCTTCCCCATTCTGTAAGAACATAGGAAACATGTCCAAAGGGTTACCACTGCATTCCCAGTATCTAGAACTGTGCACAACATAAGGTAGATACTAAAAGTACTGATAAATATTGAAAATATTTAATAGGTGAAGAAAAATAATGAATAGATTATTTCTTTATACATGTTAGCACAGTAATTTGTTATTGGCTTGATATTACACAGTCAATTCACTGTATTTATCATGTGGTTGAATATGTTCATAAGGTAACATAGTTTACATAGGGAATAAGGATGAAAAAGGTATTATTTTTATGGAAGTGTCTGGAGACGTGTAGAGTGAATAGACGGGTATCAAAATCTAAGAAGAATGGTCAAAAAGAGGACTCAGAAAAGTAAACATATAACCATCTATATTCTGCAGCAATGGCTCACAACAGATACTAATTGAAAATCTGGGGGAACAAACATTTTTGCCCCTGGGTTGTTGTGAAAGACAGATTCCTTGAACTTGGCACTTTTAGTTTTAAAACCAGGACAAGCTGAACACACGAGATAAATTGAAAGACTTTCCCCCTGGATATTTATATTTTCATTTTATTTCCTTCTAATTTTTTTCCTAATTACTTCTAGAAGTAGAAGCAATTTCTTCTTCTGAGTCCCATTTAAAAAAAAAGTAGCTTAGTTGATCCAGTTTTTCATACATCACATTTATCTCTCATCAATTAGTTTTCTTTCCTTCTCTGACAGTGTTGTATTTTTTTTCAGTTCTTATGTTTAAGTTTCTCTTTAGCTTGGATAATATGTTTTCATGGAGTTTCAATGATTATATATTTACTCTAAAATTAAAACTGACATTTAAATGTCTTGGTCTTTTAAAAATATTTTGTATGACTTTTTTAGTATTTTAAATTTTTTAATCGCTTTATTCTTTCACATTACGATATGCTTTTTAGGATATTGAATTTGTACTTCAGTCTGTGTGCATTTCACATCACACCTACAACCAGAGTTCCAGGATCCTTTATCACCACTTTGGTAACTCCTTTCTTCTTTTGTCCCTTACCTTGTCATAGCTGCAGTCTTCTATTCAATGAATTGTATTGAAATATGTTTGTTCATTTGTTTGTTTATATTCCTTATATGAGTGAAACCATTCTGTACTTCTCTTTTTCTTTCTGACTTATTTCACTTTGCATTATCATCTTTAACTCCATTCAAGTTGCTGCAAAAGGCACAATTTCATCTTTCTAACAGGTGCATAAAATTTCATTAGGTATATACCAAAACTTATTTACCCAGTCATCTATTGAATAGCATTTAGGTAGTTTCCATGATTTGGCAACTGTGAATTACACTGCTATGAATGTAGGGGTGCATATATATTTTTCTGATTAGAGTTTTTGTGATTCCTGGGTATACCTAGAAGTGGGATGGGGATTGTTGGATCAAATGATAGCTCCATCTTTATTTTCTGAGGAATCTCCATATTGTTTTCCAATAAGGTTGCACTAACATTCCTACCAACAGTGTAGAAGGGGACCTTTTTCCCCATTCCCTCTCCAGTACTTGTTGTTTCTAGTGTTTTTGATCTAGAGTGTTTTGATGTAGGCCATTCTCTCTGGTGGGAGGTGGTATCTCATTATGTTTTTTATTTGTATTTCTCTAATGTATGCACATTTTTTCATATGTTTGTAAGTCATCTGTTCATCTTCTCTAGAAAGGTGTCTTTCAGTCTTTCACATATTTTGAGTGATCCACTTGTTTTTGTTGTTGTTGTTGTTCTTTAATTGTATGAGCTCTTTATATATTTTAGAGATTAAGCTTTTGTCTGACATTTGTTATGCAAGTATCTTCTCCCATTCAGTGGTTGTCTTATTGTTTTATTAGAAATTTCTTTCACTGTAGAAAAGCTTTTTAGTTTGATGTAGTCCTAAGTATTCAGTTTTACTTTAGTTTCCTTTCCCATAGGTGTTACTTCCCCAAAGACATTACTGAGGTTGATGTCATGAGCATTTTTCTTAGTTTTCATCTATGTATTTTAAAGTTTCAGGTATTAATAAAAGTCTTTAATCCACTCTGAGTTAATTTTTGTATATGGCACTGATGAGTAATTTAGCTTCACTTTTTTATGTTTTCCAATTTTCCCAGCACCATGGACATTCCTTCCTCCAATGTGTATTCCTGGCACCTTTGTCATCAATTAGCTTCTCATTAGGTGTAGTTTTATTTCTCAACTCTAAATTTTATTCCACTCAGCTATTTGTCTTGTTTTATTCCAAAATCATATTGTTTCGATTATAATTACCCTAGTATAGTTTGAAGTTAGGGACAATGTCCCTCCATTGTTCTTTTTTTCTGAGGATTGCTTTAGCTATTTGAGAAACTCAAATAAAGCTCTTACACACAAAGCTATTATACTAACACAAAAAGAACTAGAAAAATTTTAATTGAAGATATTAAATATTGACTAAAATAATGTTAAACCTCAGTACAGAACTACCATTCATGTTAGTCAGTGAAGATATGACAATATACCTTCTATTTTGCATATGCATGGCAAGGACATGAATGGTAAATAGAATTTAAAAAGAAAAATGTATGCATCTAGAATAAAGAAAACATAAACAATAATGACTCTAAGGAACATAAAGGATAAAAAAATCAATGTGGTAACATTTGTTTCTCTGTATTAAAATATGGCCTTCATTCTGTTATTCATCTTTTAGGTTCCCAATGTAAAATACTAGAGAATCTGCTAACTCATGTGTGCATATTTCAGTCATCAACCCTCCCCTTCTCTATCATTACATGGCAGAGAAGCTAACCCAACCATATCTCATACTTGAGAGCACAAAGTACAGATAATATCCTATTTCTTTCAGATATTTTTCTCTCATCTTTCATTTTTAATATTTTAAGTGTTATTTCATTCTCTGTGTTTAGTAATTCCAGGTCTGAATATGTTGGTATTTCTAATCTTGTTATTTCATCTTTCCTTTGATTCACACTCTATATTTCCTCATGTGTATTTATGAATTTGAGCTCTTTCTTAGCAAGACTTTATATTTCTAATTCTATATGTTCTTTGTTGAGGATAAGCCTTTCTAGAGAAATTTGGAGAGTGATGTATTAGATACCAACCAAGAAATACTTTTTTGTTAAACTCTCTCTGTGAAATTGTTCTGTCATTGTCGATAGTATAAGTACAAACCCAAACTTGCATGATTTTTCAGAGAGACTTTTTAATCACTGTCCTTGAAATCCTAAGGCTCTTGGCTAAGATTGATAAATGTCCCAGAGAGACAAAATATCAGTTACTGCATAGCACACATTTCCACTTTTTTTCTTCAATTTTGGCCACTGAAGATTTTCTTACTACGTTTCTCTTAGTTTTACATTTCAAAAAATAATTTCCAATTATTTCTAGTTTATAAAAAATGTAATGAACATATTTGTTACTGGTTAACAATATAATACATATTTTTGACAGGAGACCTATTTTACTTTGTATTTTTATTGTAACTCTGTAAACAAAGATACCAAATTCATCTTTAATTATGACTAAAGTAAGAGCTATTTGTATTTCCAAGAGGAAAAATACAACCCAATGTGTGGCCATATTTTTCAAGGAATATATGTAGTAAGTCTCAACCCCAGCAATTTCCTTTCATTCCTGATTCCTTTCCCAATTACCTCCCACTTGTTATTTGAGACTTCAACCCAAACCCTAGAGTTGCTTATGGCTGATAACAGAATGTGAACTGGAGTTTTAGTATGAGGTTAAATAAATGCTAAAAGAGAAATTTGATGAAATTTTTAAAAATGAGACTTCCTCTTTTATACATAGAGATGTATATGTAATGTATGTGTATTATGTATGTGTACATAGAAGTATATATACATCCATGTGGTTCAGAAAGTTATACATATATATGAATTATTTTTTGCATATATGTTTCAGTCATATTATTGCAACTCACAAGAATTTCATTGCTATAATTTCCTATGCCTAGAGTGGGTACCTATTTGCATTTGTTTTCATAATTATTTCTATAATTAGTTCTACAAGTAAACATAGAAATAGCTGGCTTATTCCTACCACCTGCCTAGCACAGATATACAGAAAAGGCGATAATGCATACTTAATTTATTCTTTATTTGCTAGCAAATGATATGATAACAATATTGGAATAATATTCCACTTAGTATTCTGTCCCCGCATCAAACACCAGGGTGTTTTTATAGAAAATAGACATCCTTTGTAAGATTTAAATGGTCAAATATGGAGAGGTGGATAGCTAATTGTAAAAGTTATTTGAATAAATTTGCATATGAAAAGCTCTCAGAAAGCATCTTTTAAGAGAGAAAAATAGTTGCACATACTGTCCTTATATCATTTGGTTTGGGATGACTCCATTCCCATACTCATGCCAACATCTCTGGAGTCAAAACAAAAGCTCCAAAGTTTTGTATAAAGATCTGGTTTCTCCTCTCAAATTTATTGAATTAGTAACTTATCTTTCTTCATCTGAAAGGATTTGCATATTTTATAAATGCCATTCTTAGGACCTCATCAGAATGCAGAATGAAAAATAAAATGAAAAAGGTATTTGGCAAAAATTAGGAAAGAGAAAATTTGGATCTGTAAAGGAGCAAATTAGATGGATAAACATTTTAGAAGTTATAGATCATTGAAAACAGGTTTTTGTTGGTCCTGTGATTTGGCATTTCAAATCATGGGAAAGAAGATTTCCATTTAAATATCTGTAGAATAGATATTGTTTTAAATGTTCCCTGCTTCATATTTCTCACTAATGGTATTTTCCTAGTAAAATTTTGGTTGTCTTTTGACTAAACAGGGGATCATTGCTCTCAGGAAGATAGACTGCATAGTTGCTATGGCAGCTATGTTTGCACTACCTCTGACAGAATGCAAGGCAACAAAAATTCAAGGGTGTTTGACACTCATATTTTTCTGTTTCCTCATCTACAAGGGACAGATCCATCAAATCAGTATGTAAAGTCCCACCCTCTATTTTTTTAAATATACAAATAATATATCTAATAGGTATTAATGATTATATTTAAAATTCAGTGATTCATTTTTGTTACTATTTCTAAAGGTATTTCCCTACTGTTAGCAGATAGTCTTATTAAAATACTTTGGCACTTGTAAGGGAAAGTATCTAACTACCTGATTGCTTCTATTTTAATATGCATTTTAAAATCTTTACCTCTATTATGTATAATTAGTATTATTCAATTCAGTAACACTTTCTCTGATCTTTGATATCTTAACATGAAAACAGTAAGGAAGTCTTTATATAAGGAAGTCACTTTATAATCATTTGAGATAAAAAGAAAACATATGGATATTTGCAAAGAATTATTTACCAATTTCTTGAAACCTAAAGTGACATGAGTCCAGAAGGAGAATGAAGGAGGAGACATTGAGATTATGTGATACATCTGTGTACTTCATATAGGCAGAGTCTCTTCTGTCGTAGTTCACTGAGCCAGGAATACAAAATTATGGAGAAAGACAAACGTTATGATTTCATTCATATGTGGTACATAGAGAAAACAAATTGAAAAATGAACTAAATCAAACAAAAATGAACTTTTAGACAATCAGACCAAAAAAGTAGCTACCAGAAGGGGAAGTTGAAGGGAAGTGGATGCATCAGGTAAAGGGGTTCAGTTATATGGCAAATAGAATAGGACTCTTAGTAGTAAACTTAATGTAGTACATGCAGATGTTGATTTATACTGTTACCCACTTAAAGTATATATATTGCTATGCTACAGTGCTACTTCAATAAAAAATTGCATTAAAATGAAAAACCTAAAAATGAAACAAAAAGCATTACCAAGGCAATGTTGTCTTTTCATTTACCAGAAGTAGATACATTCTCTTTTCTGAGATTGTTACTCATTTTAGTCTTGCTGCCAAGATAACTGTGTTAATGGTTCATGATGAATCTGTCACTGTCCCTCAAAATACTAACTACAGACATGTGTTATGCTAATAATAGGTCAGCAAGTATTTTCACCTTCCCTTATAGAATTCAAGCCTGAAACACTTATTTTTACATAAAATAAGAAAACTTATTCCCATATGGCACAGTGTTTTGAGAATATTCCTAAAAATGCATTTCTCACGAGAGTAAATTTTCTTCAACTTCAATTCCTTAATTTATGTTTCAATAAAACTAATTTTTTTCATTCATAGTGGATATTGCCTTCCTTAAAAATTCTAACTCTGTTTAACAGGAAATGTACAATTCAACTAGACTTTTCTCTTAAAGCATAGCAAAAGAGCATAATGAAAATGTATATAAAATGTCAAAAAATTATTTCCTTCCTTAAGCTCAACCAACATCTTCTGGATCTCTCCCAAGCCAGAGAGAAATCAGGAAGTTTTTGGGGTATGCTCAAATGAGCAGGGTCAAGGAGTAAACACCTGTTTCTGTAATGCTAGAGAACCTGAAAAAATGTTTTGATTCTACTAGCGCAGGCAGGGCATTTAGTGGGAACATGTACAAAGAGAAGAGTAATTTCTTCTCAGAGCGTCGAGACAGTCTTTATTGAGGAGATGTTTAGTTAGCCGGCTCTAAAGAATAGTTGAAAAAAATGAAGCAGAGGAGAAGGGTGAACCAGCATAGCATTTAAAGCAAAATTTTGTGTTTAAGAAATGATATAAATATAGGGCATGAAAGAAAATAGCAGAAGATAAACTTGAAAGGAAGTTTGATGCATTGAAGAATTATGGGAGAGAATTTTAGAACCATAGAATAAGAAAAGCTGACTGAAATTGCTGAACACTATTCTAACTCAATACTTTTGCTTTTTTATAGAGAATAGAGAGAATTGTTGAGCTTAGCAAGGTAATTTATACAGCATTATCAGAGCTAGATAGGATATATATTATGATTGTGTATATGCTAGGAATAAGATTGTATTACAGGAGACTAAATTTTTGCCTATTTTTTATAGCTAAATGACTGAGATCAGATGAAATATCTTTGTTGCTTAATTTTGTTTCTGCTGACATATTTGCAAAAGTATTTGAAGATAATCTGAAAGTTCTTGAATAATTATTATGATTATAATATCAAAATGCATTTTTGTCATTTTAGATGATGGTGCCTGTCAATTAACCGAACGACTGTGGTAAGTTTTTTCTCTTCTGAAATCTGCATAGAATGTTTTCTTTATGATTTTCAAAGGGATTTTTTAATGTAACCTATATAAATATTAACTTTTAAATGAATTGTGAACCAGGCATGCCCTAGAGTAGGCTGTTTTCTTCCAGTAGTAAAGTCCTTCCTTTTTTTTGTTTTTTGACTTTTGGTTTTTGGTTTTTGGTTTTCTTCTGAACAGAACCAAGGTTGGAATTCAAAAAGTCTCCTGTACACATACACCCAGGTTCTAGGAGGGCTGCGGTTTGCCTAACATTTTCCATTCCATATATGCCACCTATTTACCCAGGAATGACCCTGAGAAAACACCAAAATATTCGGACCCTCAAAGACAGCAGAATATATATAAAAAAAATAATTTATTTTAAAATATAATTTAATGTTAAAAGAAGTTTGGCAAGAGTAAGTAATTTTCTCTTTTCTTGACTCATTTAATGAGGTTTTAATGATCATGGCCATGATCACACATACAGCTAATGATTTTCTTAGTCTCATAGCTGATTAAATTGATTTTGGTTTAGATTAATAATCATACTGGAAAGCAGGACTTAAAAGGCAGTTTTCTACTCTGTCTTTCTATGAATATGTTATTGCTCCTTTGGAGGCCTTCTTTGGGTAATATTTTATGTGGGAGAAGGAAACAGCATGAACTGTTGTGGAAAATAATAATAATAACAATAATAATGTGTATTGCATTGGTGTGTCAAGAAAGAAGTAAAGGAAGGAAGAAGAAGAGAGAAGAAGGGAAAAAGGGGGTAAAAAGGGAAAGAGAGAATGTGTTCTCCTGCTGGCAATCCTTTAGGTGTTCTGGAATGTTTTGTTTCTTCTATGTTTTGTTGAAACTAGGAATTTAATTTTTATGTCAGTGGAGATGTTTGTTTTCACCTATGCTTCATTTATTCAAACTCTCAAAATCTCACAATAAAATTAGAAAAGTAATGTATTAATGTTAGTTACCGTTCAGTAGAAACAAGGAATATTTTATAGTGTTTATGTTGATAGTGAAACAGCCAAAACTGACACACATAATTAGTTTTACTTACTCTATTATTCTTATAAGAAGAGAAAGAAAAATAATTTGTCAACTTATGTAAATGCCTTGGATTTTTATTACCATCATTGAAAAATATAATAAGTGTAGCTTGTATCAATTTATTTTATCTCTGGGGATATTGGTTCCCTTTTCTCTTTATATTGGCTAAATAAATCCAAATATTGGGAAAACTGGTGTTTTTTATATGAAATCTCTTCACTTTGTCAGACCTATTTTACATCAGTATGTTACCTATTTAACTTCCATTGAGAGTTTACCAGTTTAGGGAAGATCGAAAGTCACTATGTTTCTCTCTTACTCAACTACAATAAGGAAAAAGTTATGAAAAAGACCTTTGTATAGAATCCTTCCCTGACCCATTAACAAGACTGGTTGGTAAAATAAGATGGTTAGAGTGTTAGGTGGTTGGAAGGAGGCTAACAGATGTTTGAGGTATAGCAAAGGTATACAAAGAGTCTGGATAAGGAAGAATGGCACTCATATGGGATGCTATATAGGAAGTGATTTAGGGAAGAGCAAATGTTACAGACAAAAAATAGTGGGTCTTATCATATGTTAGTGCTTCTCCAACTTTATATCTAAGAATTTCTTGGTCTGTCTTGTAAAATGCAGATTTTTAATTCAGTAGATTTCTGCTAAAGGTCAAGGATCTGTATATCTCTTAGGTCCTACGTGAAGCCATAACTGCTGGTCCAAGGATCACACTGTGAATAACAAGGTATCATATAAATAATTCTCTTCTTCAGCTTCCTAGTCAAGGAATTTCAGTCAAAACATTAACAAACACTTGATGGGGATTTGATTTTTAGCACACTGATTTCTTTGTGTAAAGATCAACCTTAAGATTAGATTGAAAAGGCCCAGTTTTAGTTCAGTCATACACACAAAAAGAACTAAGTCTTGCTAGATCCCAATAGCTTTGTCTTTTTGTCTTATAAATAACCCAGGGTAAACTGGAGAAGATCAAAGAAAGGCAATCTATTTGAGTCAAATAATCTTCAAGTCAATGACATGTAAGTTTTCACAGAAAAAATTGTATTTTCTAGTATTGCAATGTATTAAAAGACAATCATATCATCATCTTGCAAGATCAAATTATAAAAAATAACAACATCCATGTGCGTTAGAGAGTCCTATAACCATAATGTAAGTAGAAATTATCATTGTTGCTTTTCTTGAAAGTATATGACTTCTGTGTTTAAAATGTAGTAAGGTATAACTGTTTTCATGCCATGTTTTTATTGCCATGATGAATGCTATCTAGTTTAATTGCCAATTTATGCAGATTCCATGGAGATTAGTAAATCCTTAGATTGGAAGAAATTGGGGTGGGGCTGGGGTCTAATAATCATGAATAATGAATTTGAGAGACCCTAGTTCAGAAATGTAAAAATATATGAAAGACTTTCTAACTTAGATTCATCCCCCTGGGACCTTAAAGAAGCTCCTAAAAATATAAGTTTCAAAATCAATGTGACACTTTCTGATCAATGATGTTCCTCTGTATGAGTGATTCTTCATTCAATCTTTGTATCAAAATCAGCTGAATTGAGAAAAATCAGTAACACTTCGGCCTCTCCCTGACCAATAAATTCAGTCTCTCAGAGTGGAGCCCAGCATCCAAACACTCTCATCCCCTGGTGATTCCATGGGAAATTAGTCTTGAGAACCAGTGCCCTACATTTGACTTCACATTTTCATTTTTAACAAGCTCCCAAGTGATGTTTGTGTTGCAGTTCTTTGAACCACACTTTATTAGCAAAGGCCTACCATCCTCCTTTAAGTTTCTCTTCATATTCTCAGAGCGTCACTATCACTTGAGAATAGTCATGTTCTCTCTAAGGAAGAGGGATAGGAGGGGAGAGTAAGAAAGGAAAAGAGACATCCAAATGGCACATAGTATGGATTCTAGGTAGATTATTTAACTTCCCATATGACTGAATTTGAGAGACAATGGAAAATCTCTGACTCCAATAATTATATGTCATATGATATCTAAACTAGCACTATTAAAATTCAATGTTTTTCAAACTTGACCGTGTAAGTATTATCACTGTTGGAAATGTAAAGGATCAGTGGAAGAGGTGGAGAATGCAGAAATCTGAAATTTAGTACTCATCCCAAATCACACTAATCAGAAGGAAAATTGGGAGATATTTCTATAGACAACACACTGCTGCTTTCCCTGGCCTTCTCAATATGTGTGTGTGTGTGTGTATATATATATATATATATATATATATATATATATATATATATATTTTTATATGTGTGCATATCTATCTCTTTCTCTCTCTCTCTCTCTCTCTCTATATATATATATATATATATACACACATGTTTGCATAGTCATGTTTTTAATAAACAGGGATGCCTGTAACTTTGGGAAAAAGGGACAGTTGAATTGCTCTGGGCCCAGTCTGTTGAGGGGATCCTCTCCCATTTTGTCTCTAGAAAATATGGTCAGGCTATAAATAGATAAAAGCTATTTGGTAGTTACTGTTTGTTAGCTAAATAGTGTTTCATATACACTAAAACAATACTAGATAATGTGTGCTATTGTTTTTATCTCTATATATAAGGAATCTAGGACACAGAAATACTGAATTTCCTAAGTTCACATGGCTGGTAGGTAGTAGAACTGGAATTCAAATCCAGTGTTTTTGGTCCCAGAGTCCATACTCTGCTAACCTACCAATGAACTGCCAATCGATCCATCTACTCAACAAATATTTATTGAGCAGCTTCTATGCAGAAAGTGCTAGGAATAGAGCAGTAACCACAACAAAAAACACTGTTGTGGAGATTTATTTTTAATGAAAGATATAGGCTCTTACTTTTACAACAGTCAGCAGTTCTTTTCTAAAAAGACTTTCGAATTCAGGACAAGAAGACGTAGGATTCAAAGGTGATCATTCCATTTTCTTTCTGCGTGACCTTGGAAAATCTCTACCTCTTCAATAATCTGGTGAAATAATGTGGAGCTCTCTAAATGAGTTGTTTTCTTTACTTTGCATCATTATTGACCAAAGCAAAAGTTTTGTTTGGGTGGCTAAGGAAAAAAAATCGTGATGTAAATAAGAACACTGTGGAAGCACTAGATATCAAGACCTGTTGGTGGCAGTGTTAGTGGTACTCTGCTGGTAGTCATGGTGATTTTCATAGTGGTAGTGGTGGGTCAAATGATTAAATTGATGAGAAAATCTATCAATCATTAAGAATTTACAATGGTTTAGACATTGTGCTGAATTATTTATATATAGTATTTTCTTTAATTCCTTCCGCAATCCTTTGAAATACTGCGATTATTGCCCATGTTATAGAACTGGCAAATGGGAGAATTAGATTGCTTAAATAACTCATCCACGTCACATAGCCAAACAAGTAATAGAGTTTGGATTTGATCCAAGATATATTGATTAGCTACTGTTATACCACAAACTACCTCAAATCTCAATGGTTTAAAATATCCATATGTTATTCCTCATGATTCTGTAGGTTAAATAGGCAGTTATTCTGTTCCACTTATGTTGGCTAGGGTCACTCATGTGGCTGCATTCAATGAAGGGATTAACTGCAAGTGTTAGTTCTCCTCCATATGGCCTCTCTTACTACAAAATTAGTCATCTTCCAGAGGTTCTCCACATGCCTTTTATCTATAGAAAAATAGCTTAGACTTTGACATAGTTTGAAACTTAGTTCCAAGGATGTTCTAAGTGACAAGTTCCCATAGTAAATGCCCCACCTTGCAACATGCTTGTTAAAATTCCAGTGGTCAAAATATATCTCATACCCAAACCCAAAGTCATTGTATGAAGGGATCAAACAAGAGCAAAAATACTTGAATGAATAGATAAATCGGCAAACCAGATATTCCCAGCTCTAACACTCACTGTGCCCTTAATTAATAAGGTATATTCCCTCTTTGGGGAGATTGAAAGTGAACATGGAAAGAAAATAAACTACCTAGTATTATTTAAAAGACATCATTAAATGACTTGATCTGGGCTTATTATAAAAACAATAAGTACATCTAAATACTCAAAGGAAATTTATTAGAGATAACTCAGTACTGATAAAGATGACAGTGTTCAAAGTTCAAGAATTCAGAATTTAGGGAAACGTCTCTCTATGGACTGATTACCAAATACAGTGAAGTCATAGTTGACAGAAGTGTGGATGTTTACACAATGAATTTTCACTCTTGCCCTGATGTGGGATACCATTTCCACAAGTACAAATTGGTTACAGGTGAACAATAGCAGGGACAGTGCTAGTAGTGTATCTAGTTAGATTACCTAATTACACCTCTATTGATTCCTCAGCGTTGATCCCAAAAGCATGCAGACAAGACCAGGATCTGAAAAATTTAGAAGGCAAACACTCCTGCTGATACCAAGTCTTACCTAGAGAAACCTCCTAATATGAGTTTGTGAATAACTTAGGATTTTGAACATGCTTGTATCCCAGCAGGGCTGTCAGAGTAGGTTAGGAAACAAACATCCTCTTGTAAAAACGTTATTGTTGTGGTCATCAATTTTTGCAACCTACTGTACCACACCACCCTCTCTGAGGGCCAAGGAGAATCTTGATTGTCCAGCAAGATGACAATAAAATAAAGAGCTATGCCTTAATGCTTTTCACATCTCTTTTTTTTGCCCCAAGAGCATCACAGTGAGCATCTGTCTCAAGGGCTATAAATTTGGTACTTTGACAAGCTCTAAATTTTCTCTATTACTTAAGAGTTGTAGGATCAACAGTCTACTCCCATCATTTAGGGGCTAACAATGTGGAAAATTGAGTGAACTCAATATGATTGCCACTTAAGGGTTCCTCTGGTGAACCAAAATCTCTTGAAATTTTGAAAAACTTTTAAACAAGAAGGAAGACAGGAACAAGTACGTGTGTAAATAAACATATGTTTTGCTTTTTCTTTGTCAAGAATGAAAGTGTAATGGCATTACCCTCTGTCTTAAAAGGAAATAGATTTCATTTTCCATTTTCTTCTAAGGAGTTTAGTTTGACAAAAGTAAAACTGAGTCCATATTGCTATAAATGGAAAAAAACTAATCCCTAATATATCAAACAGGGATTTTCTAAGTTGCACCAACACAATAATTGAGTGCATGTACAAGTGAGATTCATATGTACAGAATTCAAATTTTGTGTATGCAAAAACAGATAATTGTGCAATCAAACAGGTACCTTTGATTAAAATCATTGTATATGCAAATTCATCCTTTGCTGATGCTTCCATATTTTGACACATGCATATATAATTTGTGGTTTCTAATTTAAGATAATTCTGTGGCAGAAATAGTCTTACCTACTGGAGGTCCTATTTTACATACTAGCCAAATGCTACTTTTTCAAATTTTATTTTCAGTAACCGTATTAACTCACTTGAAGATGAAATTTGTCTTGTTTATAATATTCCTTAAAGCACTATTATTTTTAGATCTTGTATTGATCACAGTATGTTGAATTACATTCAATCTTAAGCTTTGTGCCATACAAGATAGTAAAATATCAGTGACAGATAAAGAATATCCATGATTATGAATCTCCCATAGATCCCCCATTTCTATGAACAATTTCAATATTTTAAAGTTAAAAATCAGTACCTTTAATATAATATCTCATTTATTCTTAAAGTAACACTTAGTGGTACATCTGATAATAAATAACATCTTATCAATCATGATATTTAGGTAAATGCTATTTTGCAGTCAGAATTCTCTTAATATAGTCCCCCTTTTGTTATCAGTAACAATAACAATAAACTAATTTCCTTAGTATATATTGGACACCTATGAGGCAGATTTATTATATTTTGCATATAATGAAATGGACCTATCACATGACTCTCCCAAGGTCACATAGTTGCGTGGTAGACATAGGAAAGTCAGTATAGATATGACCAGACATTTATCATCATAGATGCAGCACTGACTCTGTTTAAGTTTAAGCTACTTAAGGCATCTTTTTATCTCTGAAAAGCTGAAATGAGAACAGTGTTTACAGGAATTACTCCCTGTCTTCTCTCATTTACCTGTCTTGAGGCACAATAGGCAAACATGAACACACATATGTATATGCTTGTGTGTGTGTGCATGCGTGTATATGAAAAGTAAATAATCAAAGCATTCCCTGTTTCCTTTTCTCTCACTCTCTATTTGCTTTTTGTCTGCCCTCAACTCAGACAGTAGAAGCCTAGTTAGACTATAGGAGAGAATCTGCTGTCGACTGGTAGTGGGCAAGTGTTTCAGGGAGCTCAGCAACTTGTTTTCCTAATACCTGTTGATAACTGTTGTAAAAGCACAATCCACACACCACTGTATTCAAATGGTATGAGATGTAAGATCTTCTCTCAAACCACCCCACGCCCAAAAAAAAAAAACATAATGAAAGCCAAATTCCTTACTCTGGTCTTCAAAGTTGCCAATGATTTCGTTTCTAGGATCTGGTCTCCTACCTCCTTTCTCCTCTGTGATTTGTCCAAGCTAATCCTGCTTCCCTACTCTCCCTGGAATTTGCTAAACAATCCCAGCCCTACAGTCTCTTGTACTTGTTTTCTCTACCTGGAATGCTTTCCCCGTAAAGGAGCACAGAGCTTCCCATACAATCTTTATATTTCACTCAAGGTCATCTTAGCGCAGTGTTCTTTCTCCTGCTTCTGCCTCTTCTTACCCTGCTTAATCTGTTTTCCTTTTCTTCCAGAGCACTTATCTGTTATCTTAGTATCTATTATCAATTTGTTCATTTGCCTCACTTTTTCTTCTATCTATGGAGCTCTATGAAGTTAGTGATTTTGTCTAGAATGTTCCCTGATTTATCCCAACCCTTGGCAGAGACGAAATGCTCAGTAATGTTTTTTGTTTTTTGGGTTTCTTTTTTCTGCATTTGCAGGTAAAGGAAATAAAAAACTAAATGAGTATTCTAGATTTCTTATCCAAGGTTACTCAGCTGCAGTTAAAATGATAGTATGTGAGATGCAGCACAAAATGGTTTTCTCTGCAGAGTTAATATACAAAGATATATTAAAGGGTTGGTCAATGGTTGCCGAATGTCATTTTATATGAAGCAAAGAAAAGGTGGAACTAAAATTTGTTGTAATTAAAGGTAAAGTATTGGAAAATTTGATTAGGGTTTTACTAATTTTAGGGTATACAATAAAAACAATAAATAGTCATTTAATTTCCTCCTACATCTCATCCATATTTTATTTATTTTTCATATAGTATGTATTTTAATACTCATGACAAGCTTATAATGGAATTGCTATTATTATATCCTTGTCACAAGTGAAAAAAACAGAGGCAAAAAGAATTTAAGTTAATTGCCCAATGTCACAGAGAAGTCTATACATGTATATTGCAAACTTAAAATATACATGTATCTTTTTCAGATAGTGAAATTATTACCTCTCTCTAATGATGTCCCCATGTTGAAAAAAAATTTCCAGAGCAGTGAAAATATTTGCATTCCTGTATACTCTTCCTACTCATTACCTAATAAAACCTATATTTAAGTTATTCTTTCTGCATGTCTCAGAAATTATATTGAAAAATTAACAAATGTATTAGTATATTCATACTACATATATTCCTAGACAAATATCTATAATTACAGATATACTTTTTTTCCCCCATATGGCAGTTTTAGCTTATAATACTTAACTTTCCTGTTAAAGTGTACTTTCTGAATCTTGATTCTTCATAAGCATAATAATCTGAACAAGTCAATAATTTAAAACTAATCTTACAATCAGGTTTTGGAAATATTTACTATTTCCTTTCCTTAGTACCTGATCTATACTTAAGACTAAAGTAATTGTGCATTCCAGTTAATTTGGATAGTCCCAGTTTATGTTGTTTTTCTAGTATGATAGATAAATTGACAGATTTAGACTTAATTATTAATAAAAGCATGTATTTTCACTTTCAAAAGTTTCCAGCATGTGCAATATATTTCATGTTAACCTGTTCAAAGCACATGTGTGATATTTAGAAGATGCCTTTTTCTTATGTGTAAAAGAAGACAAGATGAAGTTTTCTCGATAATTTAATTTCTAAAAGAATCACAATTAAATTTCAGAGGGAGGAGAATGCATGCTCACCAAAATGAGACACAGTAGACCTGAACTATTCTTCCACTTGCTTAATAGAAATTCCCTCAACAAATCTGATAAACCAACTTGAATTATTAATTCATCTTTGCTAGAAAGGGAAAAACACTTTATTACTCTAGGTCTTTGCTAGAGTTCACATAAACACACACTGAAAGTATTAAGGATGCTATAGCTAAAATACTGTGTTCCATTTACTGTTGAACAAATTTATTCAAATGTAAGCCTCATCTTTAACCTTGCTGACTGGTACAAAAAGAACAAACTCAAGTTATTCTTATCACCTGAACTCACACTCAAACTTCTTGGTGCCCCCTGCTGTTGAGAAAGGGCACAGCCAGGATATCTTCTGCCATTTCTCATTGTAATTCTATTGAGAATATAGAATTTCTATAGATTTCACATAAAGGGCTTTTCTTTCTCCATATAGATGAGGGACTTGTCTTCTCTGTGTTGGGGTTCAGGAACTCAGGGCAGCCCATCATTGACCTTTTATTTTATAACACTTCAAACAGTATAGCCAACTGTCCATAAAGCCTCAGGCCTGTACCGTACTTTCTGTGTTTTTTTTTTTCAGAGGCCCTAAGAA
Source organism: Solenodon paradoxus (assembly GCA_004363575.1). NCBI lineage: Eukaryota > Metazoa > Chordata > Mammalia > Eulipotyphla > Solenodontidae > Solenodon > Solenodon paradoxus. Next base: position 434,080 of record RJWH01000354.1, on the reverse strand, counting down.
ATGAACACAGAGATGTTAACCATAATATTCGTGTGATTTTTATTTACATAAAAAGCTTTTAATTTTTAGGAAATTAAGCAAAATCTTTATTTTTTTCCTATTATTTCACATACAAAGCCGCCTGGCTTAATGTTTTTGTTTTGTTTTGTTTTCTTCACTCAACATACTGGGATAGTAGGAATAATCTTTCTCCTCACCTTATCATTTTCGTTAAGTTTTGTCAAATATGGGTGTGTGTGTATATATATATATGTGTGTGTGTGTGTATATATATATATGTGTATATGTATATATGGAAAGAGACAGTGAGAGACAGAGACAGAGAGAAATGCTACATAGTAAGTAGAAGTCAGGAGAGATAAAGCATGTCCTCACTGAAAGAGCAGTAATCTTATTTCACCCACCTTTGGAAAATATGTATGAAAAGATTAATTTGCTGTGAACATTAACCCAGGTTATGCTTAAAGCAAAGGTAGAATCCACAAGCATTTTGAGTTACTTGTATAAGACTGTCTAAAATTTTGCTTTCTTCTCATTTATCTCACTTTCCTCTCGTTTATCTTACTCTCTGGGACTATGTCTGAAGGCTGTTGATCAAAAGAAGAGAAAAAAATCTATATCCTGGGGGGAAAATTTTGGAAATAAGTGTTTGACTGAAGCCTCCGGCTATCTTTACAGTTCTTAGGAGTCCAAATGAAAATAGGTGAAGATGCCAAACAAGTTTTAAAGGCTTTCAGATATGAGGATGTTTGTTAAATGAAGACAGAGCATGTGAATTTATCATTCTTTTTAATGTCAGTAGTATGTGTACATTATGTCATTATGTTGGGAGATTTGTGTTTGTTCAACCTATGAAATAACTTGAGTCCAGAAATAAAATTTCTATAGCCCAGATAGAATCTTAGAGAAAAAAAAATACAGATACTTCAAAAATTGAAATTCTGTGTCTGGACAAATGATATATTGAATGTAAGTATGTTCACTAAATTGCGAGATACCGTGAGCAGCTTTTTTAACTGTGGGGGTTTTAGTGTACACAGTTGTTTGTGGGACTGTATTTTTTAATGTAATATCCAATGTGAATTGTTTTTAGTGATCAAGAAGTTCATTTTATTGTACAGTATTGGCAAACAAACTGCACTTACAAGTTACAAGAAAAAGTAACAACCAGGGTGAAAAAAGCAGCAATTTAAAAATGTCAAGGTAGTTAGTCATTTATTTTTCAGAGGTTAGCTTAATCAGTAAAGTTGTTCCAAGTGCCAAGACCCTAGAAGGAACATATTTTGCCAGTTAAATGGAAATCTGGTTGATTCGTCCTGCAAGAACTCAGAACTCATCCTCAACACACCAGGTGATCAGTTTTGATGTCATACACAGCTGATGCTTTTATATTGCTCTTTGGATGTAACTGTCTGACCCACAGAAAACTCTGGTGTTTTGTTCAAATATCATCTTCAAATATAAAGCTTTTCATACCCAAGGTAAATGAGACATAAAACCTCATAATAGCACCATGGGAAACTGAAAATCCAGATAAACCTAAGTTTAGTTATCACTTTTGATGCCAACTAAATCAATGACCCTGGAAAAGTAAACTACTAAGAGGCATGTTATGTTCTTTATCTATACAGCATATATTTGTGTCTGTGAGCAAAATGTGTTTGTAAAGTGCCTTATTATTTGAATTCTATGTGATCAATAATGTAACATGATTGTCAAATATATCTACTATATAGGGCTTGTGTGTGAGTAGGTCTTCATGTTTATCTCTGGCCAACATACTGTGAGTGAGATACCACTTCTGGACAGCTTTTGCAGGAACACACAGAGTGTTCTCTGTTCTCTAGAATAATGATGGTCAAAATTTAAGGCGCCAAGAGTTCTGAGTGACCCTAGTGAGTTGAACACCCCTGCTGACAGACTCTGGAATTGTAGCATGGGGAAGAAATAAAGTTTATTTGAAATTTGAAACTGAATCTTACTACAAACTAACATAGCCTGTCCTGACTAAGAAATACAGTTAAGTTGCCTCTCAAAAGCTTATAACGTCCTCATAAAAATAAATGTAAGCATAAGTATGAAGAGTGCCAATGTTTGAATTTTTAATTCCTCTTTAACAAAGTCATTTGACTTTAAGAATGTGTTATATAAAAATTAAGAAGTTTCCAAGCATGGCAGTACCTCCTTCAGATACTCAGGATAATTGAAAGCAAGTTCTCTAGTCTTATCCTAAAATTGCTGAGTTAAGTAAGTTAGCATTTATATAATCATTTCAACCAAGTTATTGTTAGGATATAAGATGATAAACGTGTATCTCCAGGGTACGCACTTGTGTTTGAGAAGAAACTGTAGGGTTCTTGTTTGTTTACTTTCTGCTATCTGCTTAATTATTCTGTGCTTAGAAATAAAATCAAAATTTCCAAATGTTTATCTCATGTTTAGTATATGTAAAATCTTTGGCTCATTGGGAAATATAAGGAAACCTAAGACATTGTCTTTGTCTTCAGAGTGGATAATCATGTTGAAGAATCATGCCATTAATATTTGAGTTATATAATATATTAAGAATTTTAATTATGCCAAATCACAAAAGAAAATTATTAGCATTGCAAAAAACTTGTTTTGATTTAAAAATGCAGTGTCTATGTTTTGGAAATACAGATAGTATGGTGATGATTTGGCAGGGAAATTTAAGAACATATTCAGCTATTACAAGGAGCACTGGGCTTGATGATTTCAAGTTCTTTTGTAAGTGAAGGTAGTACATTGCTCATGATGCTTCAAATATTTTTTAAAATGTGCATAATTGTGTCTATTCCATTTTGTCTCATCTGTAACCTCTTGTCTTGCTCAGTTTAGCTTCATCCCTTTATCTTCCTTCTGCTTCAACCATACCTTGTTCCTTTAACTAGATCACTGTTAAACCATAGTGAGATAATATCTGACAACATTTGCGTATTGGTCAATACCAAATACTGTGAAGTCATAGAAATCTGCAAGTTAAATCCTGGCTCTGCTGGCCATGTGACTATAAACAAAAAACTTAATCTCTACAAACTTATTTTTCCCCACTAATTCAATAGGGTTAATGATAGTGCCACACTTGGAAACTTAGGAATTAGATGATATCTTTAAAGTAACCACTACATAGTAAGTACTATGCAAACTAGTTAACATGATCATTATTTTTTGTCTGATTTTTCACTAGCTGTCAGACACGTATCTATATTTCAAGATATTTGATGAAAATTAATGAATTGAAAGCCTTAGAAAATATCCATTTGTGGCATTTCTGATAACAGGAAAAATTAGTAAGGGAAGTATTTTTTGTTGATGAATTATTACGATTTTATTACTCAAATAGTACTTGAACCATCTCCAATGATGGCACAAAGACACTGTGTACATTGGAGTATTCGTAGATGTGTATGATTAATTAAATCAGTAGAACAATTGGATAAGATTTCTATTGATTTGATGTTGTCTTCTTTTGATATTGAGGAAGCATTTTGACATAGAAGAGTCTTAACATTGTGGCCAAATACTTCCTTTGACTAGAGATTTAGAAAACATTTTTTCATATTGAGTTTTTTCTAGTATGTAGATCTCAAATTTGGTCTCATTTATTTGCTTTACCTTAGTATTTTTTTGAGATAAGATTGCTGAGATATTACTGAATACAAAAGAATATATATTTTTCACAATCTGTTCTATGTAAAATGTGATGTTTCATTGGAGCCTGGCTTTATTCTTTTCATCCTCAAATCTGTGAGCAAAATGTGATACTACACCATAATGAAAGACCCAGGGGGTTCTATTTCAGTCTTACAGACCTATTAAAGGTTTTTGAACATGACTCAATTAATTTTCTTCCTTGAAAAACCAGATTCAGGTTCTAGACATAGATTGTTTCATTTCATATCTTAAAGCTCTTTAGTGTTTAGGAAATGTTTCTCTATTAAATGCCAATTTCAATAGATATCAGTAATTAAATACCTACTGTCAAATTTCTTTTAAGCTGAGTTAATGGGTTCAGGCTCATAGGTGAAATTTAACGCATAGTTTTAAACACTATTAAGTCAATACATTGCATGAAATAATTACATACATATTGTAATTTTAAAAGATAATTTGATTAATGGAGGGATATTTGGTTTTTAGTCATCAGAGATGAAATTGTCTATCTGAAATCAAATTTTACTGCAGCATGAAACTGATGCAGCTCAAACCTCAGTGAATGCTCCTGAGACAATGGTTAATACAGCCATTTGATTGCCAAAGAGAAAAAAATCCTCCATTTCTTGTACTCATAGATTATAGTAGAAAATGAGTTTTCAATTTAGATTTTGCCTAAGCCTAAGCACTAAAGAGATTATTTAAAGTTTTTCAACAATGAGATATGTGATATAATGAAGGTGAATCACAGTATAATAAAATGTTAAGATCTAATATTGATATCTTTGAACAGTTTCCCCTTTCTCATCTGTTACATTATGAAAATGATTAATACCACTTCTTCTACAAGGAGAATCTCTTAGTCTCACAGACATTTTATTTTATTGTGGTAAAATATACATAACATCAAATTTACCATTTTAACCATTTTAATTATATAATTCAATAGCATTAATTCTAGTCATATTGCTGTTTAACTATCATCATTTTTAACCAGGAATTTTTTTATCATCTCAAATTCAAATTCAATACTCTTTAAATTGTAGCTCCCCATTTCAGCCTTTCCCCAGTCCATTTTACCTAATGTTTTACTTTCTCTTCTTATTAATTTGACTCTTCAAGTAACCTACACAATGTACAATCATACAATATTTGTTATTTGGTGGTTCATTATTTAACTTGCATGATTCTTTGAAGATAAATATGTTGTAGAGTATATTAAAATTTCATCTTTTTAAGGTTGGATAGCATTTCACATTCACATTTTATTTATTCATTCACTAATAAATATTTGGGTTGTTTTTACATCCCGGCTATTGTGAGTAATACTGATGTGAACATTGGATTGTGAGTAATACTGATGTGAACATTGGTGTATCAGATATGCAATTTTTTTTCTTTTTTTTTCTTTAGTATGATGTATTGGGCCTCGATATTGACCAGAATATTTAACTTTTATTTGAAACACACACACACACACACGCATGCACGCACACACATGCACACTACAAGGTTTAGTTTCGTAATAGGCCTAAATTTAACTTGTGTTATTTTCTTTTCAATTTCTGGTAATTGAGAGAATGGCCAGATCTCTAAATAGTATACATTTACTCATGATATCAAGTTCAAGACTGATTAAATTTTCTTAAATGAACCATCTACCATTGTTTTTGGAGACTAAGTAGCATAACACTATTATTTTCCCCACCTTTGTTTTTGAAAAACAATGAGAGCATTTAGAAGTTTCGAAGATGTGAATGATGACACTCAGGACTATGCCAAAGAAAGATGAAAAATGCCATTGGTGGGATGTTTATGATTGTGTTTGGTTTTTCTTTAGGCATGAATTGCTTTAAAAGAGCTTAGATAAATTTGCCTGTACTCTCCAGTCAATGACTATTCACTAGTTAACTATGCTTTGCAGTTCTTAACTGGAGAGAAATCCATCTAAATTTTATTTTTATATTAAAGCCTGCTAAAATTTGTTCCAAATAAAATATTTCATCGTATTTCTTCTCACTTACCTTCTGTCTTAAGATAAGTTCCATGGATAAGCTGTAACAATAGGAGATAATATAGATATGGATACAGATGTAGGTATCTGAGACTTATTGCAGAAATTGAATCACATGATTATGGAAGTTAAGAAATCCTACTATCTATTGTCGACAAGCTAGAAAACCAAGAAAACCTGTGATATAACTTGATCTGAATCAATAGGCCTACAAACCAGTGGTTCTACTTATATGCATCCCAGAATCTATTTTCCAGTGTCTAAGGGCAAAAGATAGACATTCCAGCTAAAGAAGATAAAAAATACATTGTGCCCTTTCTCAGCCTTTCTGTTCTGCTTGGGCCCACATTGATGAGGGCAGTTTTGTTTACTCAGTCTCCTGATGCATAGGCTTTCAGAAAAGCTCTCATGGACATGTCCATAATGTGTTAACTAGTCATCTGGGCATCCCTTAGTCCAGTCAAGTAGACACATAAAATTAGCCATCACACCTTCACTTAACTTTGTTCTGATTAAACTAAATTGCTTTCTGGAACACATTTCTATTCTGTATTGTATGATAGAATCTGCTTTTCCTTTCTTAAATGTTGCCTCATTCACTTCTCCCAGACATCAGTAAATTATCTTCCTCCTCTAAAATCTATAGCAATTTAAATGTACTTTTCTTTTGACCTTAATAATCCTACATCAAATATATGTATAGAAGTAATATATAACTATGTCATTTAAATTTTAAACAGAATTAATATAAACTAGGAAGTATTTATCTTACGTCCTATTCCTATCCTTCCTTAGCATCTACTAAGAAGTTTGAAGTATATCACTGAGGATTTTACATATGTATGCTGGAATATACTTTATATAAAATCTCTTTCTTTTATATCTTAATATGTATTGGCTAATTTTCTGTTAATATATATATATAACCATTGAAGATGGTTATATACTGTTCAGTATATTGTAACTTTTTTCTTTATACCTTATGATATGTGAAAAATAGTAAATGATATTCTCATTAAAAATCCCATATTATAAGAGCTGTCATAAGAAAAGTTAAAAGGCAAAAAAAATTGAGAGAAAGTATTTGCATTCTGTCTATATAAGAAAATATAATGTCCATAGTTATAAAAATCAACAAATAGTTGAGAACTATGCAAGCATGTAAAATTTAAATAAGTACTGTAGTAGGCTAAAACATGTAAAGCTAAATATATCCAGGTTTTAAACCTTGAACTCTGGAAATGGTACCTAAATTGGCCAAAGTGACTTTGCAGATATGATTGGAGTAAAAGATTTTAAGATGGAGAGATTATCCTGCATAATTCTAGTAAGCCCTACATGTAATCACATATGTCCTTATAAGAGTCAAACAGAGGAACATTTGACTATGGAAGAGAAGACATTGTAACAGTAGAAGCTGAGATTTGAGTGACACTGCCATAAACCAAGGAATGTTGGTAGTCACCAGAAGTAGGAAGAAATAAGGATTGAATTCTTTGGATCTTTCAGAAAGAACTAACTTTGCTGACACCTTGATTTAGTCCCATAAGACTCATTTCGGCCTTCTGGCTTCCAGAACTGTGACAGAATATATTTTTACTGTTTTAAGCCACTAATTGTGGAATCTGTTACAGCCGTTATTAGGAAACTAATGGAAATATTAGTTATAAATATTTCTACAGGGACTTCTAGGTATTAAACATTGTGCTAAAATGTAAATTATGTAATTGTATTTGAAATAAATCAATTTCTTAGTCACACCAATCGTAACAGGCATCTAAGATACCAGGATTTAAGTAGCTTGCTCAAGGTCACAAACCTGTTAAATGATACAGTAAGGATTTCATCTGAGGCAATCTAGATCCTGAATCCATATCTCAAGCATTGTACTATAGAGGCTTTCTCAGAACTTTCTATTCCACAAAAAGAATTTGTCCCAGGAACTCAAGCAGTCAGACTGAAAGAGTGCTGCTGGTGATAATGACAATAAAAGGTAAATAACATTGAGTATTGGCAAAAATGTAGAGGAAGGAAATCATCATATCATTGTACGGTGCTGTAAACTGGTGTTCCTTTTGGTGGTGGAGATGGGCAATTTTAAGATTTGTCAAAATTGGTCATATGCACTACTCTAGTCAATCAGTCATTTACATCAAATATTTCCAAATAAATTCATTCCAGCATTGATTTTAAAACCTTCGAAATATGAACCTTTTCTAGTTTGCAGTAATAACTGTTACAAATATGGCACACCCCCCTCCTACTTCAGTAGAACATTAATAATAAACTTTGGGACTTTTTCAAAGCATCATGTTTATTTTCTCAATCTACTGTCTCCGCCATGCCCCCAAAAACCCACCTCTAATTATCCTTCCTAGAAATTTGACTCCCAAACTTTCACTGTGAGAATCACTGCTTCAGAAAGTAATGCCATTCTGTAGAAATATGTTACATCCCTAAAGTAGGTGAATGGATGGAAATCAACAAGAAATGAAATGACTAATATTTATTATCTCACATGACTTTTCTCTGCCAGATTTCTGTTAATACATCTCAGATATAACCTCATATTAGCTTCATAAAATTCCATGAAGTAAAAGCCATATCTACCATTTTTAAATTGGGAAGCTAAGGCTCAATAATGTAAAACAAATTTAAGAGGATCACATAGCAAATGGGAAAGATAGGATATAAATGAAGATCTACCTTTTCATTTAGCTGTTTTGGAAATATTAAAAACAAATTTGACAGTGAATGTTGCAAACACATGCACAAAATGAAACAAGATCCATATTGGATAGGCTTCAGGACTTGTGAAGATAACTAGTATGTGTTTAGTGGTTCAATTATGCCACACTGTACTCTCCTGAGGTCTATGTAGATTACTACCTTGTTCCTCACACAGCCTACTGGGTGTTCAAGCATGCTAGCAGTTCTTTCTTATGATAGAGGTTAGAGAAGGACAGAAAATGACTGCCTATTATCCTACTCTAGGAATAGAATGCATAATAAGACTTTAAAATGGTACAAATGTCACCTTTTCTTATTACTGCAATCTGGTGTTTCTCAGATTGCTTTGTAAATTAGAGTTAGCTTGTGTTATATGAGCCTGTGATATCCTCTCTGTGCCTGAGAAATTGGAGCTATTCTTTTGTCTGAACACTTCTCTGGTAGTTTTGACAGGACCATCTTCAATTTGTTTACCAAGGAAAGTCTAAGGATTAAACTTCAAACTATTATATCATCCTAATGTCAAAAAATTCAGTGACAGTTACTCATTCAAAGATGTCAAATTTTGGACATTTTTTTAATGATACAGAAGCTTGGTTAGTTAATATAATTTCCACAATTTAAAATTTTTTTCAAATAATGTATTTTATTGGCAATAACTTATTTATAATTGAGAATTTATTGAACCAGAAAAGATAAAATTTTTAGTAAGAAGTCGATGAGGTTCTTACCTTAAGAATATTTGATATTTTTAAAACATCTTTATAAATTTTTCCTTTATTTAGCATAAGATATTAAAATCTAAGTGTCCTTGAATTATGAGTTTTTATTTTTGCCTGTAATCAAATTTATTTTCCTCCTAGTTAATTTTCCCCACACTTTCTAAGTTATCTTTTGTTGAAGTTTTAAAGACATGATATCAGATTATTAAACTTTACCTGAAGAAACTTAAGAATAGCATCAATATAATATTTGTGATTACAATTTTTTATTCACATATAAATCAAATAATTGATTCTGTGACATAAAGGTTATATTCTCAGATTTTATTTAGGAAATTTTACAAATGATGGTTTATTAATCATGTTTCTAGGGAATTTGGGAAATAATTATTGTGACTTTTATTAAACTTTTAAACAAATTCAGGATTTTTTCTTTATTAGAATTTATAACTATTTTTCTTGCCATCTGTAATACATAGATTAAAAGATATGTTCAAGAAATACAAAAGTGCAAAAAATAGAAAAAATATTTCCTTGCTCAAAAAACTTTTGACCTTGCATTATACTTTATGTATCTAGTGTTTTTTTGTTTTTTTGTTTTTTTTTTAGGAAAGTTGCAAGCAAGAATGAAACTGAGAAGGGTCAGGCAGGAAGAAAATGATAGGAGAAAGAAGCATTTTTGTTAATTATATTTAGTTGTTCCTCTTGGTTGTCCCACCCCAGTGCACTCCCCATCCCAGGACATGACCCCAGATTATTGGCATATATGTGGCCTATACCTGCTTGGAGGTGGTAGATCCAACCACTATTCTACCCAGGCATGCATCTAGCATTTATATTACTTGTAAATTTACTTTTAAAAATGTAACTATTTTATTTGTCCTTTTATAATCTAATTTTTACTCAAAAAATTTTCATATTCTTAATAACTCATTAGTTTAAATTTTGCACTTTCATTTATAAAATCATTACCAAATAAGAAACATAGCCGATATGATCATGGATGAAATGTTCCTACTTTATGGAATATTTTTCATTGTTCTGTTCATGGCTCATTGTACAAAATTTCTGTCTGATTAAAACAGCACCAAACTATTTGTTTCAGTTCAGGAGTTAGTGCTTTCTTACACTCTGTACAGCATAAATTCTAAATGCTGAATTCCAGTATTTCAGTTGGCATTATAAATTAAGTTTTCTCTTGCTTTCAGTTCAGTAAAATCTACCTCTAGGAAATAAAAATCATTTGCTGTCTGCAGGTGACCTACTCTCAATGATTCAAGAATAGATAGATCCCTACTGTTTATTTAGGCTTTCAAAATCAATACTTTTCAAAGAGAAAATAAAACATCTCAGAAATCCCCATCAACAAATAATCCGTGTTTAAAAAAATCCTAAAATGTGATTTAAGCCATATATTCAGTTATACAAACAATAAAATATATTTTTTAGTTTTTTGATATTAAAATTATTTATTTACAGTAATTATATAAATATTTTTATGGAATGATTAAAATATATATTTTATATATTTTTTTCTGTAGACAAAGAATGTGAATTATCATGCAATAAATGTATTTCAGGAATTAGTATATACACAGGATATTGATAACTCAGTGGAAGGACCTTATTTATAATATTATTTTAAAGACAAAATATATTTTAATATCATCAAAGATCAATGCTTATATTGTTTATATCATATTTATATCAAAATTATTTCATTTTCTATGTCCAATTACCATAATTTTAATGAATGCATTTATTATCATTATCCTAAGAATCCTATATTTTATGTTTCTAGAGTTTAGACATTTTACGGGTTACAGATTTGGAAATTAAGTCTTTGGTTGTGCAAATTCTTCTTTGAGAGACCCAGTGAGAGACAGGGTTAAGCAATAGGTCCTCATCACTGAAGATAAGTTTCAACCTTTGACTGAACCTTTTCTAACCTATCTATTTTAGCCCATGTAATAGTCAATAGTCTTGACTTTAGAAAACAGACATTTACAAAGCGTTTTGACTACAATGTCTTTTAACTCATTGTGAACAACTGTCCATTTGATTGTGTTGGTCCATCACTCCTTTTTAAGTGGAATATTACAGCGTTGCCGCATTAAAGATAAAAAAAAAAAAAAAAACAGGGGGTGTGCACTGATGCTCAGATGCCTGAGAAGTCTGCATGTAGAACATGTGAAGTCCAAGGATCTGAGATCTTCACCAGGACAGGGACTCGGGTAGAAAACCAAAACTAACTAATTAAATAAATAAGGCTGCTTCCTCCTCTCTTTCCTGCCTACTGCCTTTCTGGTTTTATTCCTGTCTGCTTTCTTTCCCTTTTAAACAGCGAAACAAAAAAGATACTTCCAGCAGAGGACGATATTATGAAGATAGTTTATCTTGAGTTGTATACAATATCTTCAGTCTTTGTTAAGACTAATGCCAACACTATGTGAATAATATATCTATACATTTAGTTTAAAAATTATATTGAAGAAATAATGCACCATAACATTGTATGGATTTAAGATATGCATCATTATAAATCAATATCTGTCTGTTTAGTACATTAATTGTAACCCCCAACAGTCTAATTCTATCCTTCACCATACAACTGACTCTGTTCCATCTATTTACCAACCCTTCTCCTCCTTCCCTTTTGGTAACCACTAATTTGATTCTGTAGACTAATAGTCTATTTTGGTTTGATTTGTTTGTTTGGTAGTTGGTTTCTTTAGATACCATATGTGAATGAAATGTCAGTCCTTACGGCTAGATATGAGGCTCCGGTATCTTCAGTCAGAAATGAAAGACAGTCTTAAATTCAATGGTGACTATACTATACTTTAAAACTATAAATAAAACAGAAATTAAAACAGATTACAGTGAGAAGGCAGTCCCAAACCTCAACTCTACCCACTGTTGCCAACTTGTGGGTAGAGGCGAAATTGCAGCCTGATTGCCAATCCTGGGTAAGTCAAACCTATGCAATGTCAGGGAAATTGAACCCTCAGAAATATAAGCAGAATGCTGAATAGATCAAAGACACAGAGAAATATATGTGAAATGATGAATCCAAGCAAAAACCCGGGGGGAAATCTGAATACAGCAGATGTATGTAAATACCTGAAGAGGAATTTAGGGTAATGGTGATTAACATACTCCTGGGAATCCAGAAATCAGTAGACGCAGTTGGTGAGAATGTCAGGAAACAAAAGAGAAGAATTTAAACAAGATATCCAACAGGTAAGAGACATGATGGCTGAATTAAAGAACTCAATAGAGGGACTCAATGGTAGGATGGATGAAGCTTCCTAGAATCAGTGATCAGGAAGACTGGACAGAAGAACTCAGTCAAGTAAACCAACAAAAAGATCAAGAAATTCAAAGAACATTCAAGGAGTATTCGAGACCTCTGGGATAACATTGAAAGGAACAACATTCACATCATAGGGGTCCCTGAGGAAGAGAGAGAAAAGGGGTTAGAAATCATATTTGAAGAAATAATAGATGAGATCTTCCCCAATTTGAAGAATGAAACAAGCCTCCAGATGCAGGAAACTCAAAGTTCCTAATAAAAGAAACCCAAATAGAAATATACCTAGACACATTGTCATAAAAATGTCAAAAATACAAGATAAATACTGTTAAAAACAGCCAGAGAAAAATGTGTCACATACAGGGAAGTCCCCATTAGATTGTCAGCAGATTTCTCAAATGAGACTCTACAGGCCAGAAGGAAATGGCATAGTATATACAAAGTGCTGAAAGAATAGGAGTTTCAACCTAGGATACTATATCTGGCAAGATTATCATTCAGAAATGAAGGAACGATAAAAACCTTTTCTGACAAGCAAAAGCTAAAGGAGTTTATCACCATAAAACCAGCTTTGCAAAAAATGTTAAAGGATGCTCTATAAAGCATAAACAAACCACACAGAAAAACATTAAGACAACAAATACACCATAGTGGGTATCATCTGCCAGCCTTGGTCAAATGAAAACCTCCAGCATAGTTTCTTGCTTCCAGTCCTTGTTCATCAGTACAGCTCATCAACAACCCAGTGGAAGTGTCCCTTTCTTGCCTGCCAGCTTCTGTGTACTTGCCATGAACTAATCCTGACCCAAGACAACACAGTGACTTTCTTCACCAGCACTAGGCAACAACTACATCTTCTCCAGATGACAACAATCCCAACCTTAGCAAGAGGTTCCATCTTTTCAACATATTCCTTCCTTTGATACTCAGCTCTCATTCCCAAGGCTCATTTTAGAGTATTCAACCCCTTTACAGTTAGTGCCTCAGTGCAATTCACAATTATATGTAAACTTTCCATGTTTTCATTATTTCAAAAAATCAAAAATAAATAAAAAGCATGCTGTACTTATTCTGTTTCAGCCTCTGTGCTATGCACACCCAATTCTGACCACAGCACAGAGTGAAACTTTGAAAATGAAATCAAATAACATCACACCTAGTCTCAAAACCCTGTGCTTGTTGAAGATTAAGCTGTAATTCTTATAGAAACCTATACATCCCTATATAAGTAGAAACTTTCTTCACTCACTCTTCCATCCTCCCCTCACTGCCTCCCCTTCTCTTTCCTCACCTCAGTGACCTGTTCCCTCTTTCCAAGCCATGCTCCTTTTGTGCCTCTGCCACTCCAGATGGTCTCCCAAACTAGAGCTCCTCTTTCTTCTGCCTAGAATGCTCTTTCTGCATATACCTACATGGCAGGTTTCTTTGTCTCTCTCAGGAATTTACTCAAATATCACCTTCTAATGCCTTCCCAACCAGCTTCTTTAAAATTCTGCCTACAACCCCAAATGCAGTTTTCCTCTTCAACACTTAACATTACCTGACTTGCTTTCTCTTTGATGTTTTGTGTGTGTGACTGACTCACTTCATTAGAATGTAAGTGTCTTTAGGGGAAAGTGTTTTTTGGGATTTTTTTATTTGTTTGTTTACTGTTGTAGCCCAGTTCACAGAACAGTGTCTTAAATGTTAATTGTGAGTGGAATATACTAACAGCTTATTCATTTAGATTATGTATTTCTGTTCTCAAAGCTAATGGAACATCAATTTAGGAGAAGTTGTTGGCCTTGATGTAAAGGTTGGCACATGAAAAATTTGTAAAACTATATTGATAATGTGAATTAAGAGTTATACAACAAAGGTAACTGTCGATGAATCCTTACATAAGAGGTCCTAAATTTGACTTCCTGAGAATTTAATGAACTACAAAGGATGGTTTCTCTTTATAATTTCTTTAATAATGCATAAAAGAGTGCCTAAAACTCTATTGCACAATAATTATCAACACACAAATATTTTTATATGACTTTGGTTCCTTCAACTGACAAATGTATATGACAAAAAAAATGCATTTTTAAAATTTTTACCCATTGAGGTTTTAAAAACTTATAGAGATTTTTTTTTTAAATTCCCTTAGGAAATCTAGTGTGAGCACCAGTGGGAAAAGATGTTGGGTTTCTAAGCTTCATACTCCAGAGCCTATGTGCCAGTACCATCCCTTTCAGCTATAGGTTTTACCTACTGAACTGAGGCCTACATTTCATTTGAGCAAAGAAAGTTAAGTTCCACCTCCCCAAGTTAGTTGAAACTACAGCAGTGCTCAAGGGAATCTGCTTTATGTAACTTTTAAGAAATAAAATGCACAACCATTAACAAAATGGAGTTATTTCCTAAGTATTATAGAAATTTCTGAAAGTCTGTCTGTTTCAGGGCTTCTAGTTTGGAAATCTGTTCTTGAGGTACAAGAATTTCAATGCCAGATAGTGCATGATGATTTCTAAGTGTAGGTCCATTATAGCTATCTGCAATGTCAAGACTTATTATGTTTCTCAAAGGTATTTATGATGCTCTTTTTAGATGTTAATCAGTAATTGCAGTATTCACCTTGTGAATCTCCATTTTGGATGGCACAAACCAAAAAATAAAAATATATATTTTATATCCAGTTCTAATATGACTACAGGCACAATGGCAAAAAAAAAGTGATTTATTATTCTTACTTGCAGCTCAGAAATCCCAAGGAAAGTATCATATATTAGAATTTTAAATATCATTTGATAAACTAGAAATGCATCTTCTTAATTTAAAGTTTTTAAAACATTTGGTTAAAAAAACTTACCAAAACTATGCTTTCCATCAATAACCACTTTATACATTCAGTGAAAAATATTTTCTTACATTTACTTAATCTATTATTTTTCTTCAAAAGTATATTTAAGTAATTTTTCCAGCTTATACCATTCCTTTAAAAAAACAATAAATTAGGCCTAGCCTAATAATAATATATTTATTATCCTATCAAGAAAGTCCTAATATATAGATTTCAAAAGTATCATTTCTTTAAAAATATAATGAATGAAGAGACTATTGACAACCTGCACACACATAATGACCCATTTGGAGTCAGCTTAAAATCGTTTCTGGGGATAAGTGAATTTTAAAAACAGAAAATATCCCCTTTTTAATTAATCTGGGACAGATACATCTTTTAAAAATGAAGTTATATAAGACACATTAGCTGACGTTTCTCTGACAATATTGACAATGAAAAACCACAAAGGACCCTATCCTTGGCTCTCAAACATGTCATCTTGGAACAATATCATCCTTCAACTATAGAAATCTCACTGTGTTGTTTGTTGATATTTTAACAGTCTTTGCCCTTTATAAATCATAAGGAAAAAGCATAAGTTTCCTCGGAGCCAATATATACTTATTTGTGTTTATATACCTATCTATTTATTTATGCTGAAGGAAGACTCTGATACTATCCTCGAAGATGCATGAGTAAGGAAGCTAAGGAAAAAATACTTGTAAAAATGCTATGTAAATATTAATGTATTTTGCTTCCTGGTCATATACTTTCCCTCAATCTGTTTGTGTTATAAATTTCCAAATCGATGATAAATGTTTAATTCCACTCACCTTTAAAAAGAAAGTCGCCATATGAACAGATATGGTCTTAGCTAACCTCTATGTGATTGGACTCAAGAATGACTGATGTAGCTCACCCTGGTGAAAGAGCACAGGCCACAGTATTCCTGGGTTTGAGTCCCAGGTTCTGGGGGAAACAATGTGAACATCTCAAGAAAAATAAAAATGCTTCCTCTCACTTCTTGCCTGCCTGCCTACGCACCTTCACCTTCATTCCTGCCTGCACCTTTACTTAAAAAAAAAAAAAAAAGACTGATGTTGGTTCTTCCTACAGGAATTTATGAATTATCATGTACATATGTAAATATTTTAAACATTCAAGAGACATACAGGACAGTAGAGATTTTTTATTCTTATTTATTCCTGTATGTCCACTTCTAGAAGTATGTCTCACTTACAGTAGACATTAAATAGCTGTATAATATATAGTTGACACAGTAGTATATCAACAAATACTAAAGGAGAAATCAAATATTCTGTGTATACATGAAAAATGTTTATACTTAGCTTTAACCATAAAATATCAATAGCAGTATTGAATCCATTAGTGAAGAAATGAGATATATTTATGAAAACAAAATGAAAAAAGTAATAAGGTATTAAATTGAGTAATGTCAGTAAAGGACAAAAGATAGACCTGTAAAAGAATATTAGTGTAGGAAAAAGTTAGAAAAGGCTTTAAATTTTGTGATAAAGAATCACTGAATCACTGAACAATCACCGAATTAATAAGCAGAAATATATTATTAAATGGGTATTTTTTGAAAGATACCTCTGGTCATAATGTGGAAAATTAATTGAAAGCATGGAAGACTGGGCATTTTCAACTCCAAGAATTATATGAAAAAGCAATGGCAGAAGCCTTTAAGTTCCCATCAAAATTTTGTTGTTAGAAGCTGACCGACAGTGTGGCCCTCAAATTATCTTTCCTTCCAATAAAAGTGACTAAAATGCATTTAAACATGATATAAGCTATATTTTTTCCTGTAATAATTCCTTTATATAAAATCTAACCTCAAAATTAAAAATTTGGGTCATGTATAGTCGAATTTGAAGTAATATTTAATAATGACTCAATGAATCTTACTTAAGGACTTTGCCATATCTGTCTCTTTGTAACCAAGTATATTAAAAATAAATTACTGTTACTTGTTACCAATCTACTTCCTCTCAGGCCACAATCAGGAATGTGTTTCTTATTATTATATCATGTACAAAAGTATAAACTTATCCATAATCAAATAATAATTTACTATAAAAATACAGAGTAATTAAAAAAAGAACCTGAATTTACTAAATAGTGTTGTCCATTTTGTAAGAGCTTTAACATTTTGGCTATTTTTTTGTACCATACTATATTACTTTAATGATAATTTCATGTCTTATACACTCAAATTACTACTTTTTGAAAAAAAATTTCCATTAACCATTTTATTGAAAGATAATTTCCCAATTTGCTGTTTCAGAGATGCAAATGAACTTCAATCCATAAATTCCTTTGACCCAGACACAAGCTTAGTTGTGTGAAATCAAGAAAAAGTCCTTCAAATAGTCATTTTCAGGGAAAAAACATTTTAGTGTAAATTTTACAAAAGATGCTCCCTTAGAAAATGGGATCTTATTTACCTAATCTTCCCCAAGTCCTAGTTAAACATTTTCAAAAATTCCACTGTTTTCCTTTTATTTGTTCTTGTTACACTGAGATGAAAGACTGCACAATTTTTACCTTTCCTCTCATATGGCATTGTCAATCATCTTCCCCACCCCCATCATAAAACTGTCAGTCTGCAGGAAATAGTCGTCTTCAGCTGTCTAATGCCCAAAATGAAAAATATCAAACTGTCAGATTTTTATAATCACTTCCATTATAGAACAGTTTATAAATCTAAACACTGTATATCTACCGTACATACTGAATTTCAAAACATGATTTTTTTTATGAAAACTGACTTATACAAGAAAAACATGCAGAATTTTTAGTTCATATAATGTATTATAACCAGTCTTACTAGAGAATATCTTCAAAAATACAAAATTATGGTTTTGAAAGTTTGATTGTCATGTTGCAATGGAATTATGTCTGCATTTCTCCTAATTTGTAAGAGACATGGAGCCAAACGTCTGTGATTTCTTCTTTCACTGTTTTATCAGAACCCAGCATACTGCCTCCATGCAATATTATACTTGCTGAATAAATGAATGGATAGGTACCTGAAAGCCACTAAGTTAAATGCCTTAAAAACTGTTAGAAGCATCAAATGGAATCTGGCTAGAAAAAGTCATATGAAGAAAATGAGTTTAGAAGCTAGGTGGAAAAGGTATATTATTCCACAAAAAAACAGAGTGGGCTTAGGAATTCATAGCACATTTCCACATGAATCACGACTAAGTTTAGTGGATTTCAAGTTCAATTTAATTTGAGAAGGTAATTGCTGTACCCCACCCATACCACAGAACTCTGTTTTAGCAGTCTTTGTCAATTTGGTTACATATTTACAAACAGCATTCTATGAAATCAGAAGAGAGATGAAAAGAGAGATATAGTCAAAAACCTCCACAACCTCTTATCAAAGGCTACTTTTATAGAAATTGAATGTGAAGTCATGCATACCATTAAATCAATTTCTTGGTAGTCTCCAAAGTGTCCTTTCCTCTCCTTTAGAGAAATCATAAATAGCTTCAGCTAATACAAATAGCCCAAAGCCACATTTAGCCTAATGCAGCTTAAATAAGATTTTAACCCTAGACCTTTCTTTTTAAAAAGCTTACTTTCTAATTGGATAGTCTGTTTTATAGAAAACTGAAGGATATAACGTTGATTAGGTTCATACAGTGAAGGAAAAGTTGCCACCCTAAGGTCAACATCTGTTGACTCTGAAAATGACAACCAGCATTCACAGTTTGAGATAATGACTGTCTGTGACAGGGGTCATTAGCAATTCTACCTTATAGTTTCCAGAAAATTCATAATAAATGCAAGTGTAGCAAAATCTGAAGGAGACAGCTCCTCCCCGCACCCTGAAGTGATTTTTGTAAGCCCTGCCCACACAGCTTGTAGGTTAATAGAGGTGCAACAATGAGGTTGTACACAATCAACTTTGATTGTGGGCTTCTGAGAGCTGGTTCCTTTTTGCCTTGAGTTCTTACACAAGAATGCAATTAAGAAACAAGCAGCTTAATGACGTTAATGATTGGTACTCAGAAGCAAAGGTGTTGGATTAATCACAAAGTTTGAATCTGATTCAGGCACAAGTCCTTCTCACTATGTACTTTCTATTTCTACCAGTCTTGCTGGGTCTTCGCGGTGTCTCCGGAGATGTGGAATGGCTAAGCTTGTCGACAAATCAGTTTCTGGAGCATGAAAGCCAATCAATTCCTTTGTGCCTATTGGCATGGCTGGAAATACATACTCAGGGTTGTAACTAGAGAGGTTCTCCAGGAAAGCAAAAAGATGCTATTCTAATTCCGAGCTTCTTTGAAGCTGCTTTTCCAATTCTTCCTGGATGAACTGAAGCTGAAGTGTTCTTAGAATATTTATTAAAATATTATAAATAAATAGAGATACACATGTAAATAGCCTTGTGTACTCCTCCTACGATTTCATATTAATTGTAATCACCAGAAGTAATAAATACTATTGAAATAAAATCATTTAAATACCTAGAAAAGTAATAAACACATCACATAATATGAATGATTCTGAGCTATCTTTATTTCAGACTAAAAAACAAACTAAATTATAACTAGTTAAGAGCTAAATGAAGAAAAATTTATTTTATATATGTATTTAATGTTACAATTGTTTTTGCTTGAAAATACAAAGAACAGAAGTTTTGTGTTTTTCCAGAAAAGTCTTTGGATAATAGATTTTTCTGTAGATATGGTCAGAAACTGTTTTTATTCCATATTTTGAAAATGGCAAAAATAAATATTTATTTGTTAGAAAAGTGCAAATTCCAGAGAATCACACAATAGAAATTTAACAGATAATGGAGAAAGTAGAGGTGGTTCTGGTTGGTTATAAAGATGTTACCTGAAGAAAAAACATGGAAAAAACATAAATCTCCAGTCCAATCAATAAATATATTTATAATACTTTTACAATGACAAATATGCTTCAATTGCTTAAGACAAGGTCAACGTAAAATAGTCTGCACTATTGCCCTCTTAACTTTGATATTTTTTTAATTTAAAAAACTATTGAGTGGCTCATCCTCTAATTTAATAATGATATAGCAGAAACTTAGGTCAAAAGAGCTATATTTAACTACTTTGTCTTTTACCCTCATTCATTGGCTTGTCTTTAATTCTTTTATAGCCTTTTAAGATTATTAGATACATTTTAGGTCTTCTAGGAGCAGCAAAGAGACCTATATATGATTTCCCAGGCATGGGAACTAAAACCATTTGAAGCCCTCACGAAGTACTAAAGCTTGCCTCATTTCAGACCTAATGACAGCATGCAAGTTCTTTCCCTGTGTGACATAAGTTCAACGGAAGTGCACAAACTTTTAGAGGAAAAGAAAAGTAACTCAAATGAATTTTATCTGGCTTAAATTCAGAGCTGCATGAGCAGAAGCAAGAACTTAAATTTCAAGATAAGATTAATATCTGATACCCCACAAGTCTCCACAGAAAGAAAACTTAGTTTATATAAGCTTTTATTCCATTTATCCATATATTCTCAGAATTTATAGAAATGGATTTCACTGGTGTCTAAATCAACCATTTGTTGGAAAATAATTGGAGTAAGAGACTTCCTAACTACAAATATCTCAAATGTATAATCAGAAAGGATTTCAGGACAAAAGAATTAAAGTGTACTCAAGCTTTAGCAAAGCAGGAGAAGGAATTAGGGAAGGTGGAACAGTGTATGTGACATTAAAGAGCAAAATCTCATTTGGATGCCTTATTCCTGGTATCTGACCCTGTATATATTTCTTTACCACTCATTTTCTTTTTGTTGAATATAACTATCTTTCTCTCACACTGCAAGGTGCCAGCCTTATAGCTTACTTCTTATGCATAATAGAAATTCAAATAATATTTTTGCAATGAATTTATTAGAATGGAATTTAAAGACAATCTAGCACCATGTACTTTTTAAATAGTAGTTTATTGAGGTAACTTTACAAACTAAAATAAACTCATATGTGTAGGTTCCCCATATGTGCAAGTTCCTCATTCCACAGATGTATGTCAGCACAATCTGCCCTCCACTAAATTGCAAAACATTATTTACCATTGTCCAATGGGCTTACCTCCACTTACCCATGCACCTCCCCCCACCCCTCAGCTCCTTCCCATTCCCTATTGGTTACCTCAGTTCTATTGTAAGTGTCCAAGGTTTCGTTTTATATGTTTCTTTGTTTTGCCTGTTAACATTCCACCTAGGAGTAAGATCATCTGGTATCTTTCATTCTTCTTTTTACTTATTTTACTTAGCATCATCCCCTCTAGATCCATCCATGCTCATTCAAATGACAGGATTCCATCTCTTTTTAAGGCTGGGTAGTATGCCACTATGTATGTGTAATGCATCTTCTTTATTCATTCATCTGACATGGGGCACTTAGGTAGTTTCCAGTTCTTAACTATTATGAATAGGGCTGCAATATTGGGGGTGCACAGAATTGGGATGGCAAGATCATATGGGATTTCTAGCTTCAACTTTTTGAGGAATGTCCATACTGTTTTCCGTAGAGTTTGCACTCCCACTAACAGTGTAAAAGTGTTCCCTTTTCTCCACATCCTCACCAACATTTGTTGTTTCCAGAATTTTGGATAATTGCCAGTCTCTCAGGTGATATCTCATTGTTGTTTTGGTTTGCATTTCCCTGTTAGAGAGTAGGAGCATCTTTTCATGTGCCTGTTGGCCATCTATATATCTTTGAAAAAAATGTCTCTCCAATTCCTCCTCATGCTTTTGATTGGATTGGCTCTTTTTCCGTTATTGAGTTTTATGAGTTCTTTGTGTATTTTAGATATCAAACCCTTATAAGAAATATGGAACGCAAATATCTTCTTCCAGCTAGTAGGTTGTCTTTTTGTTTTGGTGTTTTCTTACTCTGTGAAGAAGCTTTGTAGTTTGATGTAGTCCCATTTGTTTATTTTTCTTTTTGTTTCCCTTGATGCTGGAGCTGAGTCCCCAAGGTCCTCTCTAAGGCTGATGTCATGGAATGTCTTTCTTTTGTTGTCTTCCAAGAATTTTATGACTTCAAGTCCTATGTCCTAGTGTCTAGTCCATTTGGATTTAATTTTTGTGAGTGATGTTGGAGAGTGGTCTATCTTCATTATTATGTATGTGGCTGTCATTTTTCCCATCACCATTTGTTGAAGAGACTTTCTTTTCTCCATCTTATGTTTTTGACTCCTTTGTTGTAGATTAATTGACTATATGTGTGTGAGTCATTCTCTAGTGATTCATTTCTATTCCACTGATCTGTAATTTTGTTATTATTCCAGTACCGTACCAGTTTGATCACTATCTCTTTGTATTATAGCTTAATGTCTAAGAATCTAATATCTCTAGTTTTCTCCTTTTTTTCTCCTAATTGCTTTGGCTATTCAAGGTCTTTTATCATTCCATACAAATTTTAAGATTTTTTTTGTACCATTTCCTTGAAATATTAACAGTGGAATTTTGATGGAGATTACATTAAATCTGTATATTGCTTTAGGATTGATGGCCATTTTAACAATGTTGATTTTTCCCAGACATGAGCAGAGGTTATATTTCCATCTCTTTGTATCCTCCTCTATTTCTTTTAAGAAGGACTCAGAATTTTCATTGTGTAGTTCCTTCATTTGCTCTCTTAAGTATATTTATTTTTATTTTACTTCTATTTTAAATGTGTGAGTTTCTGATTTTGTTTTCTTCTAGCGTATTGTTGACATAAAAAAGTGCAATAAATTTTCTGTGCTCTGATTTTATAGCCTGCCATTTTATTGTATCTGTTGATTAGTTCAAGTAGTTTTTGTCAGAATTTTAGGGTTTTCAATATATATAATCATGTCATCTGCAAATAGTGATAATTTAACTTCTTTTTTTTCAAACTGTATTCCTTTTATTTCTTTTTCTTGCCTAATTGCCCTAAGACCTCCAGTCCACTGTTAAATAGTAGTGGTGAGAGTGGACAGCCTTGTCTTGCTTCTGATCTTAGAGGAAATGCTTTCAATTTTCACCATTGAGTATGATGTTGGCTATGGCTTTATTATATATGGGGTTTATTATATTGAGGTATGTACCGTCTTTCCTTATTTTATGCAGTTTATTTTTTACATTCAACAGACATTGAATCTTGTCAAAAGCTGTCTCTGAATTTATTGATATGATCATGTGGTTTTTCTCCTTACTCTTGTTAACATGTATTGCAGTAATAGCTTTAGGTATCTTGAAGCATCCTTGTCAATCTGGGGTAAGTCTAAGTTGGTCATGATAATGAGCCCTTTGATGCATTGTTGGATTCAGTTTGCTAATATCTTATTGAATATTTTTACATCTGTGTTCATTAGAGATAATGGTCTGTGATTTTCTTTCTTGGTGATATCTCTATCTGCTCTTGGTATCAGTATGGTATTAGCCTCATAGAAAGTTTTAGGAGTGTTCCCTGTTCTTCTATAATTTAAGCGTTTGAGAGTAGGTATTAATTCCACTCTGAAGTTTTGGTAAAACTCAGTAGGAAAGTCATCTGGTGTTTTTATTTTGTAAATAATAAAAATTAAACCTAAAGGGAGAATTGTCTCTGCAAAAGAAGAAAAGTTATTCAGTGACACTTGGGACATAAAACTATATCTTCTTAATTTAAAATTATGCTTCTTTGAGCTGAGAGTTCTAATTACTATGCTTAGCTATACAAATATTCACACTTCTTATCATCATTACTATGTTTTCAATACCACTTCCTTTTTCCATATGTGATTGAATCTAAAAAGGATATTTTAAACCAGTCACATTTAGTAAAGTCTGTAAGCAAAGTGTGGCATGTACCCATGTGATTCATAATAAAGTTTATCTAAGAATTTGATGTGTCTTTAAATTGGTTTGTTTATTATAATAGAGTATAATAACCTTTGGTGTACATGAAAAGTAGCAAGACCAGTTTTATTATCCAAAAATAATATGTTACATGAGATATTCTGTGACTACTCAGTTAAAGATCTCATTCCAACAAGTCTCCTTGTTCTACTATATCATTTTTCATGTATCCTAGATTGTTCTATAACATGCAAACAGACTATTATTTCTCCAGTATTAAAAAAAAGTCACTTCTGTTGACCTTATTTTATTTGCCAGATAAGTTAAGTCCTCCCCTCTGCTTGACTCCTTTTAGAAGTAAAATTTGGTGATTTTTTTTTTTTTTTGTATTCACTTTCTACCACCCTTCTCATGTTCTGTCTTAAAACTGCCCCAGTCAGACCTTTACCCCTATAACTCCATCAAAACTTGTCTTGTCATTGTCACCAGTATCCTCCAAATTGTTAAATCCAATGGTCCAGATCAGAGTCCACTATATTTAATTTTATTGGTGATTTTTGGTCTAGCTGATTAATTCTTCCTCCGTGATACATTTTTTTCCTGGTTTCTGTAATACCATACACACCTTGAATTTCCTCTGTTTTACTGGCATTGTTTTTTTCTTTTGCCGTTTCTTTTATTCCTTTTGCATCTTCCTTCTGACCTCTTAAAGTTGAAGTGCTCCAGGGCTCTGTCACAGGTTCTTTTCTGTTGTCTGCCTTGTCTGCCTTGACTCATACCCTTTTGTCCTCATCTACCCTCATGGCATTAAAATATCATCTTATTCAGTCTTCAAAAGTGTTACCAAACTTTTAACTCCAAGGCAATTCTCTCTTAAAACCCCCAAACTTACATATGCAACAAACTATTTTATCTGCCTATTTGGATATCTAATCAACACCTCAGGTACAGTTTGTTAAAAAAATAAGTTTCTGACCTTTCTCACTTTCTCCATCTCAGATGATGATGATCTATTTAGCTATTCAAACAAAAAATCTTGAAGTGATTGCTAATTTATTTCCCTCATGTTGCAATTCAATATACTAAAAATGCCCTTAACTCTACTTTCAGCATATGTTCAGAATCTAACCAACTCTTGCCATCTCTACTCCTAAAACTTGGATTAAAATCCATTGTGAATTTTAGCAGCAGCTGCTTGAGTAGATCTTCTTGCTGCTATTTCACTTCTACTTTACAATCCATTAATTATAAAACAGTCAGAATCAACCTTCCAAAATGTAAGTCAAAAATGTCAGAGTCCTGAAATGACTTTCCATTTCTTCAAGATTCTGAAAGAGCACCAAAGCATCTAATTGCTCATTACCTCTTTTTGGTCTTGCCCCTTTTCTTTTTTGTATTCACCTTGCTGCTGTGTTTGACATAGCCAGGCATGAATTTGCCTCATAGTCATTACACTAGTTGATCTCTCTGCCAAAATTATTTCTCCCCCAAATATATCACTGACGATACCATCCCTTGTTTCATGTCTTTATTCAAATTTCACCTTCTCAGTGAGGAACACCCTTGATATCCAACAATGTATCCTACTTACTTGCTGCCTCTGATATACTGAATCCTTCTTAGACTGATCCCTTTTATATTTATTCCATAGCACTTTTCACTCCTTACATATTTGTTGATTTGCTTCTAGATATCATTAGTATTTATCAGCAGTCTTTTCACATTCAAGTATAAGTTTCACAGTTAGGATTCTTTATTTACTGATAAAAATTAAGCCAGAAGAGAGCCTAAACAATAAATGTGGTAAATTTATTTTTTAACTTATTGGAAAAGTTAATTTTAATGGATATAAGACTTATTTGGTATGTAACTTCTATTACAATATTAAATTATACTTTGATAGTGGAACAATCAGGACAACTGCCAAAATGAATAAAGTCTTATTTTTCACCAAGATGTGCTTTAATCATAACACTTTATTTTGTCATGGTAAGTAAAATTCTAAAATGGCCATCAAGATCCATACAGACACACACATGCTAGTTAATTCCAGGGCTTATAAATTTGATGGGATAATCACTCTAATGATTATAATATGTTATATGACAACACAGTTGAATAAGAAAGAGAAGTTGTCGCTGGTGATACTGAACTATAAGCAGCCTTCTGAACAAATACACATTTTTTAAATGGAACCAGGCACTTACTAAAGTGAAAGTTGAACTGTGAGAGGGATTTGGTAAAAGAGGGCTCTCCACTGCTGGTTTTGTGGTTGAGAGAATCAAGGGAAGGAATTAAGAATAGCCTCTAGACGATGAGTCAAAAACCAGAAGGAAAGAGGGAGTTCAATCCTGCAACCACAAACGAATTATCTGTCAACAGTCTGAATGAACTTGAAAGAAGCTTCTTCCCCAGAGCCTCAGTGACACTAAACCCATGAAGCACCTTCCTTTCAGTCCTGTGGTACCCTAAGTAGAGAATTCAGCTATGGAGTGTCTAAACTTCTGACCTTTGGAAATGTGAGCCAATAAATAAAGAAGTGTTGATTGAAGTCAGTCCCTTTGTGGCAATTATTTCACAGCAATAGAAAAGTTACTTTTTGGTTTTGTTTTTGTTTGGTTCCCATTTCTCATTTTTTTGCTTTTAAATTGCAAATCACTTGATGTTCATGTCTTAACCTAGAAAACTTTTCAGAAGCAACAATTTTTTTAAGTCATGAAAATAAGGCTAAATAATCAAAGTCCTATGTAAAAGGAATATAAAAAAAATTAAAGCAGGTTTAAATGACCACATTTTTCCAGAACACTTGGCATAGCAACATATAGAAATAGACTCTAGCCCCAGCACTTCCAATAATTACTCAAAGCATTTAACCTACCTTGACCTTATTCTCTATATTCATTAAATGAGGAAATTTCACTAAATTAATTCTGAGATTTATTTCTGCTATAAAATGTGATGATTCTATCAGTTTTCAGGTCTAAAATAATATATGACTCTCCATTCATATAAAATAAATTTTCCATACATTTAAAATATTGAATAGTTTATGTAAAATATTACTTTGAGTTTACAAGACAGACAATATATTTTGGTGCTTTGTAATCTATCAGTTGAATCAATATAAATATATCAATATGAAAAATATGTATTACCAAATAAAGTTTTAGAATTTCAAGGAGAGTCTTCCTCCAAATAAACCTGAACTTCTCTGTGAAAATTTAATAACACTGCTGTGGCCACCAGAGGGCTCCCACATGACTTACTCTGACATTGAAATTTTGAAGAATTATTCAAATTTTATAATTGGAAGTTAGAATAAGAAACTACAATAATATATCAACAAGTATATAAAAAATAACAAGGAATATTTTCTTGTTTGTTTACATTAGAATTGCGATGTATCTCTTTTTTGATAAAGCATTTCACATGAAATCTAAGACTCAAAGGATAAAGCAACTAAGAATCAATTTACCCTTTGCATATATAACTTATTCCCAATTCCTTTCCTAAAAAATTAAAGTTTCATTCCCAGACACTTTCTATATATATGGTAATCCTAATACAAAATAATAGAGCATGATTCATAGCTATCTTTAATCTACCCATCATGAGAAATTCCTTACAGTTTTATTTGCTAAATTATTTCAAAGTTGGCTCTATTTTTCTCTGGGCGTACGTGTTAGAAACTCACTTGAGATTTACAAATAAAAACTAACCAGCCATTTTGTGTGAAGACAACAGAGTGAAGAGTGTGTCTCCTGACTGATTCCAGAAGCCAAATTAATGCAGAATTTCATGAAAGTAAATGAAGTCTTTTTTTCAATATCCAGAAGAAATTTTAATAATTTGCCTTGTGTAATAAATTTAGTTTGCAGGAGAAACTGAATGAATAACCTTAGATTTAAGAAATCTCCTTGATCCATTATGACGGACGCATAAAATATCACTTGCATATGTATTAGTTTTTAGCTTACGATTATGATTTAGCACCCTTTGGGCAAATTCAAAATTTTATTTTATAAATTCAAAATTGTATTTCTTATTCTATTAGATTGCCTTTACCTAATAACTCATGCAGTAATAAGCACAGAGGTAATGGTGCTCAGGTTCTTGATAGTAAAGTATTTTAGGTCAATGTATCTTTGTGTGTATAAATTCGTGGTTGTGTATCTACTATACTCTTATTAGGTACCAGACTAACTCATTTAATCCTCACATAACCTAATGAGGCTATCCAGGACATTTATATTATCCCTTGAATAGATACAGAAATGGAGGCACATAGAGTTTAGACAACTAACCTAAAATAACAGGTGGATACATACTATGAACCCAGCTGATCAACTCCATATCCTTTACTATTTAGTTTTATAATCTTTTGTACATTCTCATATTAGAAGACATCTCTGAAACATCAGCAGCCACAAATTTTCTTTACACAGAAAAAAAAAACAAGCAAGTTCTTCAGTACTCTTTATTTTCCTAATAACATGTGTCTTTCCAAGTTTGCTTGATTTGCTCCACTGATTCAATAATAATTTTGTGCCAATATTTCTAGTCCTTATATTTACCTCCCTGAATGATAACACCTCCCATTCAGTAGATTCACTTCAGATGAAATGAGGTTCAGATAGTGTGTCCTTTGTGAGTTGAAGACCCAAAATACACAACATATTTTTCCTCTTTCTCAAGTACCTTCTTTTCTTTCTAGGAAACTCATACCTGTTTATTTATGAATTTGCATTCTTCTAGAACATGTCTCAGTTTAGGCTATACTGAGAAATCCAAGTGCTAGTTATTCTGTTCGTATTACCTTTGCTTTCTCACTTCATGTTGTTTTCTCAAGATAGCTTACAAATGTTGGCTTTTCCCTGTGAGCTTGCAGAAACAAAATGAGGCACAACTCAAATCTGTACATTTTATCATTTCATTTCTTATTAGTGGCCCTTTTAAGAAAAGATTGGTAATGGGAGATATACAGAGTACTGGTTGTGGGATATCTGGACATTGTCAACAGATACCCATAGTATCCTGTCCATCATATCAGAAATAACAGAATTGACTTCTGGTTTACATTTGTCCTGTGAGTGTTCACAAAAATGACTTTGCAATGTTAAAAAAAATATTTTAAAAATGTCTTAAAGCAACAAAATTGAAAGATCATCAGAGTTCATTTTTTATGACAGCTGGACACTCCCACTTAATAAATAGAGGATGTTAAAAGGATTAGAAAATTGGTTGACCTAGTCATCTGAAAGATATTTTCCTTTTATTATTTTGACATTTATTGCTGATTTTTAAATTGATGATTTCTGCTCAGTTTAGATGATACTATAGTGTGTAGTTTAAAAGTTCCTTTTCAAATCATATATTTTCAAATCCACATTCAAAACAGAAGAGCAATAATTAGAGTGAAGCATAGTGCAGTTACTTTTTTAGTTTCTTTCTAAGGAAAATGTACAAAACAAATGAGATTTTCATCACTAAATGTATTTATGACTAATTTACATTGAAAATAAAATAGAAGTATGATAATTGTGATACCTTGTCTAGCCATCAGACGGGGGAAGCAAACAATTTTGGATTAAGTTGTTTATTTGAATGCCATGCAATTGCATGAAAGATTTAAAAAATCTTCTAGAAACTTGTAAGCAGAACAATCGGATGTAGCAAACTAAAGATAAGTCAAAGTAAGGGGCCGTAAGTACAAAAATTGCAAGTCACACATAAAATTACTAAACAGAAATTCATACCATACACCCTGCACTTGCAATAAGTAGGCTGCCCATTTGATTCTGAGCTTTATAATTATCCAAAGACCAGAATCTCTTTAACTCCAAGATAAGATGTATTGTTTCCATATGATAAAAATTAACTGCTTATTCAAGAGAAG
Source organism: Solenodon paradoxus (assembly GCA_004363575.1). Taxonomy (NCBI): domain Eukaryota; kingdom Metazoa; phylum Chordata; class Mammalia; order Eulipotyphla; family Solenodontidae; genus Solenodon; species Solenodon paradoxus. Next base: position 404,098 of record RJWH01000354.1, on the reverse strand, counting down.
TACTTTTCATTATGCTAAGATAAAAAGATATTTGAAAAGCGTTTTCTTAAAAAAAAAGTTCGTATTTTATTGCGAACATTTTCCATGGAGGCGCGTCTTTACAAACTTACCTAATGAGCTTCATGATGCTACCTTTTACGTTTCAATTTAAGTCTATGTTTTAGGAAATAGTATTTTCTCATTTGTCATCAAAACATTTTTTATGTCTATAATATACTGAGGGTTTTTTAATTAATCTATAATAATAATAATGATAATAATTAATAATAATATCTGGTTATCCTTACTAACTTCCAGTCTTGAACTGGTACAAAATCAGAAATTTTTGAAGCTGAGATCACACAACTTTGGTTTGATTCCTGATGAATTTCTAAAGTGTCCCTCAAATGACCTGTCTAGGAATATGGCAGCCTGAAAGCTACCATCTGACCTCAAGAATGAATGCAGATGTTCTTACATTAATGTGGGGATATCCTACCATCTACAGCAAAACTCCTGGACCTCTATTTATCCCTACCTTCTTACGCAATTTATGACAGAAAGGAGTATTCTGAAAAAGGAGTTTCAATGACCAGGGTGACACCTACACTGATGCCAAGTAGCCTAGACATGAAGCAAACACATCAGAATATCCTAAAAATGTGAATATTGAATGCAGACAGTTATGCCATTTTATTTGTCTGTAGTCATGGAGCGATTTTCTTCATTGTACTAAGCTCTAAGCTCACTACCTCAGAAATGTTCATGTGAGTCATGCAGATTCCATCCCCAAGGGTAATGAGGCTTATTATAAATAATTGAAGCACCATGAAGTAGGTGATAGGTGTCACAGTAGTATAAGCAAATTGATCTAGAAATCTAGGGAAAGAAAGATCATTACCACTGAGTTTATGAGCATAAACACCATGAAAGGAAAAAATACAAATAAAAAAGCCATGAAGTGGTGATTGCCAAACTTTAGTATACCTAAAAAAAAGACAAAAAGAAGGAATCAATTATGAAAATGAAAAAAACTTTCATTTTCACAACTCAACTCACTGAAAGTCGAATTTACTATGCTTTGAATGAGGTTACAAAGTCACAAAAGTTAGGTGACACTTTTTAAACCATTGTGTACAGTGACAGCAGTCTTTTTGGGAAGCAAGTGGACTTAACACTCATTTGCAATATGCCCTATATTAGCAGAAAATATATTGTCTATAGTTCATGTTCATGATGGGGGCTGAGAGTGTCTCACCTAAGAAAGGGTAGACCAGTAGATCATAAGCTAGCACTTGTCACCCTTGCTATTTAAGAAGTGCCCTGTCATTCTTTTTTGAGGTGTTCAGAATTTATTTAACAGATAGAAGGGAGTTTATTAAGTAAAACATTTAAGTAGAGGAGTGATATGGTCATATCTATATCTAGAATTTTTTCTTAAATTTATTCCTTTTCCACTGACCATTTAAAAATAGATCTCCTAAAGATATTATGCTACACCTTCCTGAACCACCACCATTGAAATAGTGCTTGATTACAAAATACAGACAATAAATTTGATAATGAACATCTGTACTTAGATACCAATTACCTCAGGAACCACTTTCTATCAAAATAGGTTTAACTTCCTGAAAATCCAAGAGAACAAAATCTCTACTGGCTAATTTGAGAAGCAGCACTCAGACAGGCATATGGTAGAAGAAACCTAGAAAATGCTAGAACATTCATTTAGTAGACATCTTATGTGGTCAAGCTCTTTAATAGAAATCACAATACATAGTATGTCTGAAGAAAACATTTCTTATTTCCACTTGAAATGATTATTAAATAGGTGATTTTCACCCACCGTATTTGTTCACCTACCCAGCATACTAGCATATTCTTTCAATCAGCAAGCCCTTTATTCTTAAGGTTACTGTTTTACTTAAGTGATAATGTCAAAGGAATTGAACGTTGTGACTGGATAATGGTCTCCTGCTGCAAGATAAATGCTTAGGCATTTACTGAAAATAAATGTTGGAGTAAAGCCAAGACATTTATTTTTAAAGTAGAAAACTATTTTCTAGTCACAATTCTCAGTACCAGAGACATTACAGCTATCTCACCAAATGATTGTTTAAGTAAATTGAGATCAACCAAAGAAAGCAACAGAATACTTAATTTGTTCTCACCTATCTAGGTAACATTCTGGTTTCTTTTCTACAGTCATACAATCTAATCTAAATATGCTATTTGTTTGATGGGGCACATTGAAATAGTGAATTAATAACATATTCAACCAACTCTCTAGTTTGATTGTACAGATTTTTTTTTTTCATTTTTAACAGAGTGGATTTGAATATGTATGCTGGAACAGAAGTTTAAAATTTTGTCATACATTATTGAAATTGCTTTTGCCATTTAATAGGCAAGTATGGTTGCTAATATCCTTGTAATGTGTCTAAAAGGCAAGTAAGCAGTAAGTTAGGGAGCTCTTAGCTGCTAATGAGTGTGATCCAAGGTAATGATGATTTTGATTCTCCCAGTCATTGTGAAGTGTCTTCGGTGTGAGATTGTGTAAGTGAATTTCAGCAAACACCACTCACAATTTTCCTCATTGTTGAAATTGAAAAGAACACCATTGTATCCTGACTAGTTATTAATGTAATTTAGATAAACCGTGAATCAAACGCTCACCCTCTACTCCCATACCTAGCACTATAAATTCAATTTATAGTCACATTCTTCTAGTGAGATAGAATAACTCCATAGATATTGCCTGGGTTTTTTCTTTGCTATTCTCTTAAGTAGCTAGAAAAAAAAAAATTATAGCTTAAACTGGCTTAACAGAAACACAAGTATTGCATCTCCCATAAGCAGTAAGGGCTACTCAATAAATGCTTTTGCCCTGAGGGATAAAAGATAAAAACATAATTTAATATAACATTGAAGTGAACTTTGCTGTTATTGTTCATTTTGAAGATTGTGTTATGAGAACATCATTTAGAAAAACACTTTTTGCATGCACGTGTGTCTGTGCATATATATGTATATATATAAAGCTAGTTAGATAGAGAATAAACACCTCTGAAGTGTTTGAAATGTAGTTTATAGACAGACAGATGCATAAATAATGTATGCAAAAAGAATTATTTGTTAAGTGAAATCAACCATATTTCAGATCCTTTTGTGAAGGGCCATTAAAGGGTTAAAACACATTTCATAAAACATAAATAATAGATATAGTTAAAGAACAGTTATTCATATGCTTACATATATGCTTAAAAACAAAAAAGTTGCACTTTTGTAGTGGGCATTTTTAAATGACTAAAGAAATTGTCCATCTTTACAAATAAGCATCACTAATTAATAAGTAATTATATTATAGACTTGTTTAATTATATTATAGACTTGTCATTTTTGTAATCATTATAGTACTAACTTTGTAGAGTTTTTATATATTCCTCTCATGAATTAATTTCTGACTGCTTTTCTTTAAATTACTCTTCAAGATTGAATTTGTTTGTGAGTCAGGTGATTAGTGACTCTCCCAATTTGTATTTTGTTTTAGTATTTTTCTAAAAAGAAAAGGTTCAGATAGGAATGAAGACGAGCAGATATAGGCAGGCAGGAAGAGAGAGTAGGAAGAAGTGCTTTATTTATTTTATTTAATTGTTCTTTTTGATTGTTCACCCCAGCCCCAGGACTTGAGCCTGAGTCCTTGGGATGTGTATGGACTATGCAGGCTGGAGGTAACTGACCAAACTGCTAATCTACCAGACTGTGCTTGTATTTTATTTGAAAGTTCTGTCTCCTATGACATACTCTTTCATGACTATCTAGAACAATACTTTTTCTATTGTTAAAAATGTTATCTATGTAGTTCCTATCCTAGTAGAACATCCTACTCCTCTGGCTACCTAAGGAGAGTATAGCTAATGGAATATATTGCATATCTAAGATTTCTTAAGGAATTTATATTCCTCCTTCACTCTAGCAAGTAAGATGATTTAATGGCCAACACCTAAGGAAGCTGCCAAAGCAATACTACCCCTATTCTCACCATTGGAAGAATAGAACTTCATTTGCCTGTTGAACTTTCATCTGAAATTTTACCTCAAGAAAGACTATCACTGTTAAAATAAAGGCTGCTTAACGAATAAATAAATAAAATATTAAAATTCGACTACTTAGTGAAATAGAAATGTGTATATCATGTTTTTACAGAAGATACTTTGTTAACTTACCTGAGCCTTGCAGTAACTTTCTGAGGTTGATAATATTGTTCCCATTTTTATAAAGTGAATACTGATGAGCAGAGTTTAAATAACTTGCATAGATCATGTAAGTAGAAGCTAATTAGAATCAGGGTTAGCATCTAGATAATGTGCCTCATTACAAATGGAATGAACTAGGAATTATGAATTCTATAATAAAGCAATAACTTTTAAGGAAACCATTTTTTAAAATCTATGCTTTGACAATATTTGATCAAACAGTTTATATTTTGAGGAAATCTAGAAGCTAAAATCATGATCTAGGATACATGTTAATGCATGATATTCCAGTTATCACCTATACTTGAGTCTTTTCCTCCATACCTTCTCTTGTCCAAAACTCACACTTTTCAGTTTAACAGAACCTCGTGCAGCAACCACTGAGGAGTCACATGCGGAGAGAGACTAGGGTCAGGGAGCCAGTTCATATCCAGATCTGTGTCATCTATGTCTGTATAGAGAGATATATAGATATTTTTATTTGTTAAGTAAGACTATTCTTATTAAATACAATGTAAAACTTTATCTTAGTAAAATAATATTAGATATATTCACATCATTTACTATTTTGTGTCTGCCATTTAAAATGTTTAATTTTTTTAAAGTAAGATTGCTTTGAGGATATAAAAACATTATTGTTGAGACCTTCCCGATACCTTTTCTTTCTGTATGTCTGAGTTTTAGGTATGAATCCAACCTGAACAAGATCATCACAGTGCAATATACATATATATGCATATATATGTAATATTCTCTATGTGTACACATATTTCTTTCATTAAAGTGAGATAACTTTCTTCATACATGTTGTTCAGATCTGTTGCCAATTTAATAAAACATCATGGAATTTATGCTCTTGCTCAGTGGAGAGATGGGCAGTTTCAGCATACTTGGTTATCTGGAAGATATTAATAGCACTTTAAGATACATATCATTGGCATATGCAAGCTCATTTAGAAGAAAAGTGAGAAGTTTAATTTCTAAGAAAAGTTGAATTCCTCTCTCAGGAATTTAGATAAACTATCTCTTTTCATTGGGATTAGGCCATAAATAACTTAACACAGGAAATATGCATTAGCTGGAAATTTGAAGAAAAGAAAAACACCCTTTCATTTCATCTCTATTTTTAAAGGGAGCATATTAGTTTCACTTCATTTCACTGTAGGACCTGCAGCCTTGTCCTTCAAGGAAAAAAATTCTCCTTTTCATGATTTTCCAGTGGAATATGTTTATAGTTTATTTGTTTGATAAAATGTTTTACTTAATTTTATTGACATGAACAAATATTTCCTCCATCACATTGAACTTTGATATTTGCAGTTATTTGCATTATTAGATTTTATGGACTCAAACATCACTTGAAGAAAATTCAGAGACCTGCAGTGTATGAGAACTGCTTTGATGGATACCTGGTAACCAATTTTATTAAGCAGTAACTACCATGTCAAGATTCCTGAAATACGTTTTCTATAGTTCAGTGTCCCCCACCCCTACCCCAAGCTGTGCTTTTCTTTGTGCAACAAGTGTACTGTTTTCTCCTTCTAAATGTAATGAATCATATTTCTTCTATTTCTCTGACCTAATTAGACAGCAGAAAGCTAAATGTGCATCAAATTTCTCCACTGAAATGGATTTTATGTACTAACATTATTCTTGTTTACATTTCTCTCTGTTTTTCCTTTCAATCATGTATCATCTTTGAAAAAAGTATACAAATTTGTTTCACCATCTTTCTAATCTCTAAGCTTCAAATGCAATGACATAAATAAACTGGGCTCTAGAAGAACATTACATAGAAATATAATAAACTGTGTGAGTTCTGAAATGTGATATAATATTCATTGACTACTTAACCATGATTTTTCCCAATCTTCATTATTACCAAATATATTGTTCAATATTCCTATCATCTTCCTACTACTGAAAATTTTTTTTTAATCTTGAAGTGTTTCCTTGAGACTTCTTCCAGTTTACATACTAGTTTTCTTTTGCAAGTGCAAGAATATCCCCTTAATATAGGAAGGGGTACAAATTGTGAACATTAAAAAAATCACCTTCCAAATCAAGTCAGTTCATGGTTAGGTTGGGCCCTAGCACTATTATCCAAGGTCTAAACTCAAGGACAAAAACCAAGTTGTCTGTTCAAATTGACCAGTCAAGCAGTAAGTAGTAGTCCAGACTCTGGAATCAATGGATGCCCTCAAGCATCAATAGACCAAATGCTAGAAAACTGGACAACTAATGACCATTCTGGAGTATTAGTACCCAATGGGAATGTAGTTAGTAGGAATTGGAGTTTACAAGGGAGAACATCAGATACTGACCAATGCCTAGGCTCTTGTTGTTGAACACTGAGGTCACAGTAGAGCAGCCACTGAGTCAAAGCTTTCTAACAAAGAGCTTTTTTAAAAACTTATCCACCTAAAGTAACACTCATGTTGGTTAAGCTAGACTCACAAATGGAGGTTAAATGGAATAGCAGCATGGGTGAAACATCTAGGAGACTAGGAAAATGACCAGAAATACCATCATTTCCTTAAATGACCACAATCTACAGTGTTAATATACTTCGATAAATTTATTTACTGTAGTTGTATTGTCCCTTTCTTGATTTGAAAAAATAATGGACATTGAATTTTATATTTTCCTTTCGAAACATGTTTACATATATCTGTGAGTAGGAAAAGACTTCACATGCATGCCTTGTTCTGTATTAAACATAATTAAACTTGTAAACTTAATATTGCTTGAAGACTTAAATGAATTTTGCTTCAAAATTTGCTCTTAATATCATTTCCATTTTTGTCACTAATGATTTACTCTAATGATTAGAAAGTAAAATAATTTTTTCTAGGTATACATTAGCTAGCTAAAAATTCATTTATGTGATGAAGAAGTTAAAACTTATTTGTAAGTTAATATTTTCCACTTCGATGTCTATAGTAGGCTTACGTTTATTTTTATGGTATTAATTACTATTAATAGGTAAATATAATTGTCTTCACATGATATGTCTAACAGCTTTCCAGCTAAGGCCAACCCCATGTAATTCAGATCTCTTTGTTCCTAACAGATAATGCATTCTGTCCTATGTATTCCGCAGTGTGAGAAGATACCCACCAAGTCTCTAGCAGTAATTAATATATCACATGAGGACAGATCCCATTAACTGGATAACTTTGAAAATTTTATTTCAGGTTAACTATTACTTGCAACATCCTGTGGCATTCCTTTATTTGGATCATTTCTTTGTGATGTATAAGTGTAATTTAATGACTAAAAATGAAATTTATACAGTCACAAAATAAGATAAACCCTTCTAAAACAATCTATAATGTTATGAGAAAATAGTTTCTTTGTTTCATGATTGTAATTATTCATTCATTTTCTTATTTACACATTATATCATAGACTCTCTGAATTAACATCCAATTTTCTTTCTTGAATGGGAGGCATTTATTCATCTATTGATTATTGATTGCTAATTTTCTTTCATCTCGATCATTCATTCTGGTATCACTTTACTGTCTTTAGTGTTTTTTAGAATGTCTTAGTTCAAATTAAATCTATTATTGTTTACTCCTTCCTAGAGACCCATTTATCTCTTTACTGATATTTTGTATTGCTAATGACTTCTCAGTTATTCTCATCTTGAAATAAATTTGCATAGTTTACTCAATTAAAATAAGTTACTTGCTGAATAATATAGGACTTTCAAAATAGATTAGCATTTTTAAAAATCTTCATATATATGATTGTATAGATATAAATAAAAACTCACCTATAACAAATTATATTCACTGCACTCCAATTCAATACTAAAAGATTTCATGAAAATGCGCCATTGTTATAACTTAAAATTGGTTAGCATTTTTCATTCTAAAGTAGTTAATCAGAGTAACAAGCAATGATTTATTTTAAGATTTGGGGAACTTACAATTAGCTAGAAAAGTAAATATTCATTAGGTGTTTGAAACACTTCCTACCAATCCACTTCATATATATATATATATATGTATACATATGTATGCATGAATAAAATTTCTAGACCATTTGATACATTTTATTTATTCAGCATGCATGTGTTAAGCAACAACTACATGTTAGGACTCTATCAGGCAGTTATAGAACATAGCCATGATAAAGCACAGTGTTATATCTCAAGCTAACTCTAGCTTAGGTAATGGGAAATTATATAGAATGGAATCATTATATAATATGGAAGAAATTCTGACAAATTGCTTAATGGAATTCAACCAATTAATTCCTGTCAAGTTAATTTTTTATTGATAGGTCAGTCATATTTTTGCAATAAATATAATCTAAACCAAACAAATTTCACGTGTAGATATGATAATCCTCAGATTTTGCTTGTCATAATTTCAAAAAGAAAATACAGTTGCTTGAAATAATGTACTTATAGCTCCTTTAGTGTCTTCACACTAAAAGTCATCATTAAATTGAAATATTATATAAAAAAGTTACAGAATGCTTGAAAATGGCATCCAAGTATATTTTTTATTAGTACCTGAAACCAGAAACTGTTATGATTTTCTTGTTCTTTTTTTGGTATTATGTATAGTGAGCATTCTGAAGATAAATGTGAATCTATAGCTAATTCGAAGACTGAATGTTTTCCCTCTTTAAGGAGATATAAAACACTGACAAATATTTGTCATATATGTATGTGTGTATATATACACATTTATATATATATTTGCACATTCATATTATATATATAGCATAATATGATCACTTATATCTCTGCTAGCTATTGACATGCTACACCCATTACCAAGAAAACTTTTATTCAGTTTATTTTCAACTACAGGACATCATGTTACTCATACCTATGGAAAAGACCTCCTAGTGACACTGGCAAATTCGCAGAATTAAAGTAGAAATGATCAATTTGTCACCAACTTCTTTGGAACAATATGTCATCCTTAGTGGGAAAGAAATCTTGCCATGTTTCTCATTCAATAGCTTTGCCAAAAAAATTTTAAGCAGGAAGTTTTTAAAACAAGTACTCAAATAATAGGAAGTTTTCAGATTTTTTAAATGGAAAAGAAATGTTCAGAAGCTTAGAAATTTAAGTTTATGACAGCAATTTTGTTGGGAATCTTTGGGTAATTTGACTTTTCTATAATGTTTATAAGTCTCTGCTGAAAAGAATATCTTCCAAAATTAAAAACATTGGAATGAAAGAAAACTCTTTATAAAAGCCTAAAATAGTTTCATTTAGTGTTTGAACATTAATATGCAAATTGAATCAATGCCTAAAATATACTTTTCTAATACCTATTTTAAATATCCAGCATGCCACGGTCTGAATTAGAACATGGTATAAGGGAAACAATATATCATTAAGAATAGAATTCTTAACGAAAAATAGACAGCAAGCCTATATGCTATTGAACTTTGTCTTCTAAATATGATGCAACAAGAAATTTAGCATAAGAGTAATTCATTACACTAGTTATGAGCTTGCTCCAGAGGCTTTGATGAACACTAAATAAACAGGAAATTAGCATCTTTTCTTTAATGTCTCTTTGTTGTTGTATAAGGATATTTTTCCGATGTACTTTCTCATTTGAATACAGAAATTTGTGCATGAAACAAAATAGTCATCTGAATAAATACATAAGATGTTTTGATCAGAGTTATCTGGTTCTAATGCATCTATTTCATTGGCAAGGAAAAATTACATGAAGAAAGTAAAATCTTGCAACTTCAGAACTGATTACAATTGTGTTTTATTACATCATTAACAATTCCTAGCTGTTTATCTAGTACCAGTTGGAGCAGAAACACAAATTGTGAGGCAATCTCTGTTTCTGGTGGAGAAGCTTATAACTTACTTCATAAGGGATATATTTTATGGAACAATATGAATGAAAAGAGACATTGTCCAGGAAGTTGTTGGCCCCTAAAGAAAACCAACTGGCTACCCAGAAAATAGCATTTATTTTTATTCGTATTTATTAATTTATTTTCAAAGTCACCAAACAACAAAATGTGTCTCTCAGATTAATAGATTCAAACTATGATTTATCATATCATTCATCAAGATTTAGTAGATTATTATTAAGCAAATTCATAGAGAGTGATATATAAACTTTACTCATTTAAATGAGAGCTATTATTATAAGGAAAATATTCCTGGTTACCTGAAAAGAAAATTGTAATTGGGAGTTTTCTGTGTATGTATGAAGCTAGAACAAGAGGATTTAAATGATGTGAATGACTCCTGCTAATGGCCTATGAAACCTTCTCTCTGAAGGCATAAGCCCCATAATAGCTTATGATTTCTTTTCTGGGTAGGAATCCAGAAGTTCATATAAAACATCCTTTTCCAAGTACCAGAGCACATAAGCAAAGGAGAAGTCAAAGAAAAGTCCCGTGAAAAATATGTGTGTTATTTTCCTATCCAGTGACCAACATCTGCACCTTCTTTCCAGAAAAAACATTAAAGTCAAACATTGGCAAATCTATGTACAGAAAGTAGCTTTAAAGAGAAACATCAATATCTTGACTTATTTTTTTTCTTATGAAGGGATTGCAGAAGGTTTATCTTTGTTTTTCTCCTGTGATAATGAAAGTCATAAAAGATACACAGGTGTCTTGTGGTTTTAATTTGTGAGATATATATACATTTTCCTAATAAAAACTTGAAAAATTTACTATGATTTATAGTTCTCTAGAGTTCATTTTACATTTTGTCATTTCAAACTAGATTCTAAGTAGCCCCCCAAATTTTAATTTGTAAGTCTTCCCTTTAAAATCTTGTTTAGAATATACATATTTTAGTTTTTTCACAATTCCATATTCTTTGATTTCTCATTTTTTATGAAAAAATTTTACTCAAGTTCATGAACTTCCCTATTTCTGTATTCAGATATTATGTTTTTGTACTCTGTCCAATACGGGTTGGATATATTCTATTTTAATGAACACTCAGCTATATATTTTGTAATAAAGTCCAATTCATCTTCATATTTAAGGATATACTTTCAGGTTTCTGGAGTCTCATTTATAAAAAGAGAGATTTAAAGTAGGTTGTCTCCAAGGTCCAATTCACCTCTGTGCTTGTGTTGCTAAAGACAAAGGAGTAAGGCATAAGAAAGTAAAATTTTTTTAAAAAGGCAGTGCATTTGTGACTGGTATGACTATATGATTTCATTTTTATTTTACTTTATTATAGACTAATTTACTTTTATGTTAACTAGTTCCTATAGTTTATATACTGACATTTTTATAAATATCGCATTTCAGAGACTATTCCAGGAAATACCAGTTTAAGAAAACTAGTAAGAAAATGTCCTAAGTGAATATAGCAAGTAAAATGAGGAATCTGTTGCTGTCTGTTATAATATTTGCACATTAAAAATATATAACAAAGAATAGTTTCTATGATTTTAGAGTTAAGCACTAATGATAGATTCCAAAATTGTCTTCCATCCTGTTCTTTGTTCTAAATCTAGTTGTCTAGTATTAATATTCAGAGTTTATCCTTCACCAAAAGAGTCTAATTATGGAAGAATGATCATATTGATGATGAGTAATTCAACTGGGGATGAAATTCTACAGGTAATGTAAAATGAATTGCAATCAGGAATGACAATGACCTCTTAAGGCTTTTTAAAACTGCTTATTTTCACCTAAAATAACAAAGCTAACACAGAATATCAGGCAGAAACCAAATTTTTAGTTGATGCAATTTTGTCATTTGGGGAATATTAATATCAGTCTACAATATTGCAGTTGACTACAAGATGAGCATATATTAAAAGTATATAGACTAGTGGAAACTCTGCTTTTGAAACAAATGCCTTTTACTCATGATACAAGCTGAAACATATAATTGTATTTCCAATTATTTTGCTCTCATAAGATTTCTTTTAAAATTATTATGACCTCCTTTTTGTTTCACTTACCTATATTGATAGGCACCAAATGTTGATTCATCACCTAGAATCACTTATTTATCCTAAAGATATCTTGAAGAATCTTCATTTTGCCTGCAATTCTGAATATAGTAACTTGGTTGGGATGATGATGATGATGATGATAGACTCTAAAATATTTTGAATGCTTTCTGTGTGCCCAGCAGTATGCTTAGATTTACCTATTATCTATTATATCTATCATGAGTAAAGCATCATGATTAGATTCATTTTAAAAACTAAGTAAAAAAAAGGCAAAGAGAAAAAAGAAATGTATCCAGAAAGAAAAAAAAAAAACAAGATGGCAACATAGGAAGCTATTGAAACCCTTCTCTCATGAACATGTCAAAAATAACAGCTACACACCCCATTTCCACTGAAATTACCAGAAAAACGCCTCAACTTCAAGCGCATGAGAAAATAACCAAGTTGGAATGAATAGGAAACATTGAGACACACTCTTGCTATAAATACCATCACCAACACAATGCCATAAAATCATAAGGGAACTCCCAATTCCAAACATCCCTCTAAAAAGAGACGCATTTGACTCTATATTTAGTACTCCAGTTTTTAACTCTCCCACCTAGGGAACAAGGCCAAAAATTGCTCTGGAAATCAACAGTTTGAGACCCACATGGAGAAGTTGTCAACAGTCACATAAACTGTCCCTGCTTTTAATCCACCCAGGGCTCAACAAGGAAGGGGAGGGAGTAGACAAAATAACCTATCTCTAAGACTTCCCTAGAAAGGAATCTGTCTGCATACTTTGAAAGCTGCTACCTCAGAGATATAATTGAGCACACATTGATGGTCTAGTGGAAATCTCCCCAGAGATTTGGAAAACCTATGGAAACCTTTCTGCTCTTTCTTTTAACCTCCTCTAAGTTGCCAGTGTCTCCTTGGAAGAATGTTCACTTCTGTGCCCTAGGTTTTAAAAAACCCTACTACCCCTCAGTTCAAAGACTTCCTGGCTCTGTTAGCCATACTGAAGTTAATCAGAATGTGGGAAACAGAGGAGGAATTCTTAACTGACTATCCCCCGAGGGCTTAGAGGAAGAAAACAAAAAATATTCACCTCCCAATCTTTCCCTGAAAGGAATTTATCTGCATGTTTTAAAAGATTCAGCAGTGAAAAGAAAAGAGGAACCAATTAATAAAGACAATTATAGAATATTCCATCCAACAGTGATGAGATGTGTAACTATACATCACTCTTCTAGATGTGCTGGAGTCTGACAGAGGAACAAGGAGAGGTGCTGAGCATAGGCCTCAGGTTTAATTGGCCCCCTAGCCTGGCCTTGGTTTCATATAATTGCCAGGGAAGTCCAGTTCCAGTGGGCTAGCTGCCTCCTCTGTCCAGACTCATTTCCTTCTGTCACCTTCCAAGTCTTTCCTTGCTCTTATGCATTAGATTCTTGACTTCAAGTCTCCAAAAGGAATTTGAGTAAGAAGATTTTTATTGGAATAAAAGAAAGAGAAAAAACACTCCCAAGATTGACAGTGGGCCTTCCTCTTTGAAAGGAAGGAAATGAAGCAGTGGGAAGTCACAAGAATCACCAACTTTACAGAAGCCAGTTATTGGGGAACTGCTTTTTTTGATTAACTTGTTTCTGTTTTTTCCTGCTGTCTGGCCCTATGGAGGTATCTTTATTTGAGGTCAATCCTGTATATCAGCTTCAGCTCTCCCTTCTTTCTGTCTCTTCCAACAGCAACAGAATATTCATTCTCCTTAAGTGTAATGGAGCATTCTCCAAGATAGATATTAGGCAGTAGAGCAAGGATAGAAGAAATGAACAAATAGAAATATATAACCTACCAGTCTGAACCATAAAGAAATTAAATATCTGAAGAAGCCAATTAGTACTAAGGTGACTAAATCAATAATCAAAAACCTCCCAACAAACAATAGTCCAGGACCAGATGGCTTCACTGGTGAAGCCTACCAGCATTCAGAGAAGTTGTGATGCCAAGCCTTTTCAAAATTTTCAAAAGAATTGAAGAGGGGCCACTTTCAAGCTTATTTTTTGAAGACATTATATTACCCAGATACCAAGGACACTCTTGAGAAAAGAAAGTTACAAGTCATATCTCTTTGGATACAGATGTAAACATCCTCAAAATAAATATCGGAAAATCAAATTCAGTAGCAAGTTTAAAAGTTCTTACACTATGATTAAGTGGAATGTATTTCAGGGATGTAAGGATAGTTCTACATTAAAAAATCAATATAACACATTAACAAAATGAAAGGTACTGTAAGATGATCATCTAAAATAGATGCAGAAAAGTATTCAATAAAATTTAATGTCCATTCATGACTAAAAAATAAGTTGTAATAAGCTTGATTAGAGAGAACCAACTTAGCTTAATAAAAAATATATGATAAGCCCACAGCTAATATACTCATTTGTGGAAAGCTAAAACTTCCTTCTAAGGTCTGAAACAAGTCAGGATGCTCACTATTACCACCTTTATTTCAGGAATAATGGAAGTTCTAGCTAGAGCAATTAGGCAAGAAAAGATTAAGAAATTTGAAAAATGGAGAAGGAAGAAATAAAATTGCCTCTGTTTTCAAATTATTTGTATATATTTATACACATACACTCACATACACATACATACACACACATGCAAACAAATATAAGAACTTATTAATATAGTAATGCTGTAGTTTACAAAATAAATATATAAAAATTAGGTATATTTCAGTATATTAAGAATAAATCATCAGAAAGAGAAAAGAATAAAATAATCTCATAAGAGCATCAAGAATAAAAAAATACTTAGGAATAAAATTTAACGAAGGTGGAAAAGATCCAAAGGTTTCCGCACTATCCAAAAGTAGAGCATATTTATTTGGCATGAGTTTGTAGATTATCTGGGGGGAAATGCTATTAGCATGAGTCTACATGAAAAATTATTTTAACATTCCCAGATCTAAAACAAAATATAACCTACCAAATCATACCAAGTAGGAATCCTATATTCTCAATTATTAGGAGAAACCTATATGCATTAAAAATGATGAAAGAAATTGAAACAAAACCCAAGTCAATGGAGAGATAAATGGTGCCCTAGGATAGAAGAATTAATAATGTTAAATACCCATACAACCCAAAACAATACAGAGTCAATGCAATCTCTATCAAAATCCCAACGGTAATTTTCACAAAATTAGAATACCCTAAATTTCATAAGGAGCCAACAAAAGACCCCAAGTAGTCAAAGTGTTCTTGAGAAATAAGAACAAAATTAGAGACACCACATATATTGATTGTAAACTATAAGTTTATATGTTATAATCTAGACAGTATGATTTGGCATAAAAAAAGACTTAAAATTATGAAAGAAAATAATCCAGAAATAAATTCATGCATATATGGGCAATACATTTTGACAAAGGAGTCAGCAATATAAATCCTAGAAGTAACCAATAGCTATAAGCAACTCAACACTGGTCTTGGCGGTGTTTTTGTTTTTGTTTTTTGTTAGTAATTTTATATTAAAAGCAAAGTTAACAAAAGCAAAAATAAACAGGGGATACCACAGCAAACTAAAAAGCGTTGTACAACAAAGGAAACCACAACAAAATGAAAAAATGTAAGAGGAGAAAATATTTTTGAGGTTATATCCAAGAGGTTATATCCAAGATATACAAAGAAAAAAGCCAATTTAAGAGCATAAAAACAAAAGCAAATACTCAAATAATGGACAAAGGACCTGAACAGTCATTTTCCCACAAAAGATATACAATGACCAACAAGTACATCAACATCACTAATCATCAGGGAAATGCAAAGCAAAACCACCATGAGATAGCACCTCACATTTGTTAGGTAGCATCTCACATTTGTTAGGATACAAAAAGACAAAAAATAGCATGTTGGCATGGATGCAAAGGAAAAGGGAACCCAAACACACTGTTGGGAATGTAATCTGTAGCCTCCATGTTGGAAAACATTATGGAAATTCTTTAAAAATTGAAAATAGAACTGTATAATCCTGCAATCCCACTTCTGTTTGCATATATCCAAAGCAAGAAAGTCATAATCTTGAAGATACAGATGTACTCTTGTGTTGATTGCAACATAATTTGTAATAGGCAAGGTTTGGAAACAACCTACACGTCTGTCAACAGAGAAATAAAATTATATATATAAAGCAATAATTTCTGTAGATGGAAAAGTCAGAGAAACTTTTTTAAAAATGCTCAGGAGATATATTATAGATATAAATCAAGAGACTATGTTAGTCAAGAAGTTTTAGAATATTGACCTGATTCTTGTATCACATTTGTACACCTGTCTGTGGGTTTCACTTGCACTTAACATGAACATCTATTTATTGGTAACAAAAATTATTCTTCATGTTTCTTGGTTAATTTTATATGAAATGTGTAGTATCCTGAAATACAAGTTCAACTGAGATGTCTTATTTTTAAGAAACTTATTGAATTATCTTGGGGTGACTTTTTTAAATAAATTTTTTAAAATTAATGAAACCTACATCAAAGTATACCATTCTGGGGCATATATACTTAGGTATACTATTTAAAAACTTACCAAGTTAAGCATTTTCTGGGGGCCAGGAACTATTAGGAACCTCAGCTAATTCAATCACACTTCTACCCTTGCAGAAATTATTTTCTAGTGAAATGAATAACTCTGAAGATCAAAGAGATTTTGCAATATTCTATTTCATTAGTAGTACTTCCCCTTAGCATTACAGGCTCAAGTACTTAAATATTATGTGTCTTTTCTCCTAAAAGATGCAGATGGCAAATAATTTCTAATTATCTTTTTTTGTAATAATTATTTTCTAGCCATGTCAAGAAACGAGTGGTTTTCTTTAAGTGTTCTTTTTAACATTTAAGGCATCATATGGATGTATAATAAAAGAGTGCTAAATATTTAAGTTGGAAGTTTACTTTCACTGCGAGTTAAATCAAGAAATAAACAGACATGTTCAAAATTAAGCAGCATGTTAGTCAGACAACAGGAATCAAGTCCCAACTTTTCCTCACATTTCCAGATCACTATCTCAGAATATATTTACATGAGTACGTTGTAAAAGTTTCTATATATCACCTATTTTGAAGTAATCAATACAGAACTAAAGCTCTCTTTGTAGAGTGCTTTAAATGCCACCATTGGGACACCTCAGTTTCTGCCAGATCCAACTTCTACTCTCCCCTAAACAAACCGTGATCATTTTTCTATATTCTCTTCTCCCTGCAGTTCTGTGGACTTTTTATACATACGCCCCCTCAAGTGCCTTCCGTCTGCCTTGGTGTTATTCTGTATCTATGTTTCCAGCCCTTCTTCTGTCTTGCCTACAAAACCTTTTCTTACTGTTTCAGTTCTGACTGATCTTTATCTTCAGATTATCGGCGTATTCTATATTGTCCCCCTTTCAGATGTGCTAATATTGCCTTCCCAAGTATATTTCAGACATCTTTGTAACCAGAAATGTGATCTTTACTTCTTTTGTATCCCCCCACAAGAACGCATACATTTAATAAATGCTCTGAATGGCACCATGCTTCATTGATAGTGTCCTACTCATGCTTTTTTGATACAAAAATATCTAAGAATCACTTTAGGTTGTTTTTGCTTTCTTAATACAAAACTTCTGAATAACATGAAGAGTTCTTTTTAAAAATATCATAACACTTGTACCCACCCAATGAAAGTATCAGGAATTGAATTTCCACATGTAATTTATTTTACTTACAGCAGTTTGGTTTTAATTTGACAACTCTCATTACAACTACCAAAAAAAAAAAAAAATCCCATGCTCTGTGCAAATGTATTTCCATATTTCCATTTCAGTATAAGCACAGCTGTGAACCAATTACTTCAAAGTTCAAGAGCTGGTTGTTTCTATCCTTAGTATCACTAGAAAATGTTGAGCGTAGTCCTGGGGAGAGACTCCCAAGCTCAGTACAAAGAACTTTTTCTGTTTTTGTTGTTGCTTTTCTTATTTTCTTATTTTGTTTTCAAATCCAGAATAAGTGGGACATTCTTTCCTCTGCAATCACATTTGTTTTCTCTAGTAGTTGCATAGTGATAATAGGTATCTTCATACTCATTAGAATATATTATGCCATTTTATAGCTATTGATAGCAACTAGGTAAAAGGACATATACTGTGTGCCATAGATCAATCTGTTTGAAGAGTAAATACTTCCTCAAGTCATCTGTATTGTGAGTATGTGTGTGAACATGAAAAAAACAATGCATGTTTTACCTGTACTTACTGCAATTATACTTTGACACTCTCCCACCTATCCCAGTAACTTTCACTATCTTAGAGAAAAGAAAAGCAATAAATCATGAAGATTTCAGATATATACATTGTTAATACTTGGTAGTTTTGCGTGTTTGTTTGCTTTTGCTTTTCTTATCTTTTTGCATATTCCACTTTGTTTTTTTCTTTTGAGGACTTTCTGATCTCTTCAAGTGAGCTGACTAGCTATCTTGCAGTCTCCATAGGGAGGGAACAAATATGTAATTAGCATAGTCTTTTATCCCCTTCATTGATAGGAAAAAGAGGAGGCACTCTCTAAGTACCAAGTAAAGGTCATATTAATGTCCCGTAAACTCCCCTTCCAGTTTCCCCAGTGGTTGCTATGATGCCAAGCATATCAAAATGAACTAATTATCATGCATGTCCAACCTGATGGATGATCTCCCAAGCCTCAGCACAGCCTCTGTTGTACATGCTCCTTTCTGCTGTGTCACTGCACCCACTTATTTGAGATGATTTGAGTCAATGACTGACAGAAGTGTGAAAGAGGTGGGAGGTAGGGAGCAAGAAGAAAATTATATTCTGTGATTATTATCCACATGTGTTAGATAGCTACGGATATTTCGTTCTGTTAAAGAATCTGAGCAAGATGAAATCCTTTGATTTCTAATTTGCGTAGCACACCCCTTTTACCGTTCATGCATCAGTCCATCATAATTTGCTTTCCCAAGAGATGTCTCATCTGTTTCAACAATACTCCATTGAAAGGAAAATCTTTCTTCTGACAAAGCATGTCTCTGCTCTCCAGACTCAGCTGCTAGGATTTGGCAGTCATCTTCTTATCCAGTCAAAAATAATCTTGCTAATGATGTTGATTAAAAAAAAAAGAAAAGAAAACAAAAACCCGAAACATGTCCTGGTAGAGTAGTGAATTTGTCAGGTGCTTTTGGCCCGTATCCTGGGAACCCAGGTTCAAGAACTGGGGCTAGGGTGAAAACGAAGATGAACAACTAAGTAAAATAAAGTTCTTGCTTTCCTCTCTCTTTATGCCTGCATGTTCTTTTATCCCCATCATTGATAGGGAAAAAACAAGAGAGGCTCTCTGTAAGTACCAAGTAAAGTTCATATTAATGTTCCCTAAACGCCCTTCATTCCTGTCCACACCTTTTCTTAAATTAAAAAAAAAAAAAAAAAAACAACGCTATTATTTTTCTAATTAAAAAAATAGAAAGCCAGTCACTTGGAAGTAGCAGTATACAGGACATATCAAGATATCTATTAAGACATAGAACCTGAAATATGATAGCAAACGTAAGTTATGTGCATACTAAAGTTATAACGGAGTGTATGGAAATTGATTTTGCAAAGATAAGAACAAAACACATGAAGAAATATCATATGGCCCATGGGAAAAATGTATAAATTGCTATTGGTTGCTGTCTCATTTATGACAATAGTTTTAGTCCAAATCCTGGTCTTCATGTTTTCTTAGACTTATTTTAACTAACTTAGTCGGGTTATCTATTCCATGAAACCAAATACTTATTCACTAATATTTATTTGTAATCTAGCATAGGCAAAACTTTCTGCTAATTGCACCAAAGAAATAAAATATTTTAAAAGTATCTCTCCCCTCCAAATGTTCTTTTGTTATATTTTCTATAAATCAATATTATTAGAATTTTTCCACATCTGTTTCTTCCTAGAAAACTAAAGTGAATTCCTATTTTTCAAAATTCACATTATGGATAATTGTACTTTCTCCCTTAAGCAAAACTTTAATGACTTTCCCCTCTCTACAAATCAATACCATATATGTGTTTGGTTCCATTTAATGGTATTGATTATACTGGGGAAAAATTAATTCCTTGTCAAAATTTAATAAAAGTAGTTCAGTATGTATTATTAATAGCCTCATCATACATTTATACAATTAAAGAGTAAAGATGTACTGACTAGATTTTTAATAATATGATATTATTAAAATTATTAGTTGACTATTAGTTTTTATATTGAATCATGTTTCTTCTTAATATGGCCATACATTAAAATTGTTTGATGTGAAGTCATAATTCCCAATTGTACATGTAAGATATAATTAATGAATTCATGAATGGTTACTATACTTGATTTCACGAAACAAGTTGTTTTCTAAAAATGTACCTGAAGGATGCGAGGGAAAAAATTATTATTTTTATACAGGTACTATATAGAGTTCCTCTTAAAAATTGGCCTCTATATTTTTTAAAGGAAAATAGTTTGAGAATAGAGGTAAGCATTCGACAAGTAGTTTGGACAGTATAAAAACTAATCTATATAAGGAATGACTATGTATTTTGAGAATCAGTAGCTCAAGGAGGAGATGAAGAAAGAGAAATAAAGAAGCAAGTCAGAAAACATGGAGGGATCTAGACTTAATGAGTAATTCCAAATAGCCTCCAGGCTAGAGGTTTTAGTGACATGGAAAGCTGGTGGTCAATAGGGTTGCCTGTGTTCCTATGATATAAATCTACTCCATGAACCTAAATTTTTAGTAAAGTCTGCTTAGTATACAAGTGCTCTTAATGAGAATTGGTGAGGAGATCAAAGTAAAAGCACCTTCCTATTAACCTACAACATAGTTAGTAGGTACAAGTGACTCTGGGCCCTGGAGATTTCTTAGTTAAGAGAATTATTTTACATAAAACATGAATGAATTGGTTTAAAAAATGTGTTTAAATCTCAGGAGCCAAAGGAAATATAGCCAATAACATATTTGCATTAATACAACCTTAAATGTGAAGCAATTTTTGAAAATTTATTGGACAGCTTACCAAAAATCAAGCCTTTAAATCACAGTGGGATACTGGACATTTCTCCGGTTTGTTCTAAAATCATGTTATCAGTGTCATTTGTCACATTTCCTCTTGTTTCCTTCATCAATCTCTAACAGAAGATGGAAGAGTTTTAGAAAATTCAATACCTAGCTGTGAAGTTGGGCTGAGAGTTTCCCTTTAATCATATACCCCCTTGGCTTATGTAGAGCCAGTCAGAAAATTGCAATAATTGTAATTGCAGCAAGCTTATTTTAGTTAAAACCCACTGTCAATCTCCAAAGATTGCTAAGGCTATGTTAAACTATGTTCTTATTAATAAAATAAAAACAAAAACAAAAAACAAATGTATGAGTGTGAAAAATGAGATAAGGGATTATAGGCTATAATCAATGAACAAATCTTAAAAAGATTTGGCACATAAAATAAAGATTTTGCACATATTTTTCTCAGAATAAATATACAAAGTTGCTGGTGTATACCCTGTCTATCTGATGCCAACTGGGCATCTTCCTGTTGTCACCAGGTTTTGCTGAGAGTTTTGAGAAGAGAATATCGGAACATGTAGAGCCAGTTTTATTATCTGAGGGATGGTCTCAAAAAGCAAGAAGAGAAAGAAAGGAAAAAAAAAAAAGCTGGTGTCCTTAGTGTCAACATTTAACCTGTCTTCAGCCATCACCTCTCATCACTTTAGCCCAATTCATCAAAAAGAAAACTTGAGCAAGTTTTGTTCAAATTTTCCTTGATATTTCTCTAAGAGTACATGTCAAATTGACAGCTATAAAGCCAAGGACATGTTGAAGCATCTGGAATAAAGAGTAGAAATTTAGTTTAAAAAATATAAATAGAAGATGAAATGCAAATCATTTCTTTTTACCTTAAAATCCAATCAGTTATCTCCTAAGAATGAATCACATAAAAGGAACCACTTTCTACTACCCTTCTTCATAAACACTTTGGTATATAACTCTTTAGCACCATCTCTCCCTCTTTAAAAATTCATCATTCAACTATTTATAATTATTTCTAATCAATAAAATATAAAACTTAAGTTTTAAACACAGCTATGTTTTCTAATTTCTTCATATTGTTCAAAGTGGAATCACATAACCTAAAATTCACCGATTTTTGAGTAACGGTAAACAGAATCACCAAAAATAACATTATTCTGTTTCAACATAAACTACAAATACTATGTTCATGCTAATATAATTCTATGTTGTAAATAGCCTTAACTGAAATGTCATATTACCTGGTTAAATTAAAAGTGTTCAAACTTATTCTGGAATTATCAAATGACATGGAACACATGATAAGGAGGAGGAGGATGACGATGATGATGATGTTATTACACAGGTTTCTCATTTACTGCCTTGTCTTAAAGTAAAGAAATAAAATTAGAAGAAATGCAAAATAGTATTAGTATAATGAATATGGTTATTTTAAAGGGCTTCCTTTCCTATTCTGAGCTTTATGACATATGTTTTCAGGTTAATTCTTCCAAATTTCTCTTAAAGTATTCATAGATTTACTATTTAGTGTCCTGAGTAATCCTACATATCTTAAATTTTTTTATGAGAATATGCAAGGTGGAAAAAAATTACTGGAGCAAAAGTCAAATAACTGTTTCTATTCTGATTACTCTAGATTCTACAGCGAGCATATTTAATACTTTACTTACCAAGAAAAATAGACTGGAAAGGGAGTACTCCAAAAGAAGTAGCAGGATTGAAGGACTCTGCTAGAGGCAGATTTAATTTACATTCTTGCTGTTTACATATGGGACTTCTTTTTTAATCTTTTTGCTTCTACTCAATATAAATGAGTCTGTACTAAGTGTTTAATAATTTACCATGAATTTTAGTAAATGGTAGCATTTTCTGTCAGGGTTTCTATGTAAGAATGTGCTTATTAAACTGAAGAATAGTTTCACATTTAAAAAAATTCGGTTGACATCTTCAGTAAACACAGGCCCCATTCCTTTTATTTCATTCATTTAACTTTTTGACTTATTATTAAAACCGTGAACCCCCTCTTAGTCTAATAATGATAAATCCACTATTAGTTTATATGAACCTTGATGCAAAATAATTAGCTTCTGGGACAAAAGACATGGATTGCTCATCACTATTAATTCCTAACCTGAAGGCCGAATGTATCTGTGTCTTTTGAAGATGGAACAGTTTCGTTGACTAAGTCATTTCTCAGCCTGGCATTTATTCTCCAATTTATTTCATGATTTATTTAGCCTTTATCTTACTGTCTCATTTTTAAAAAATACTTCCAACACTTTCAGGCTGTTCCTTTAATTCAAATTTTGCTTTTATGATAATTTGTATAATTTTCATTACTTTTCTTGACTTTGTATTTAGAAGATTAAAGGTCTAAATATCTGCTCTCTAATCTTTTTTTCCCCTCCTTACTAGTTTTGCAGGCTTATGAAAATTACTTAATCTCCCTGAATTTCAGTCTCCTAATTGATGAAATGATCATGAAAGTAGAACTCTAAGGATGACATATTATATTACTTTGAAAATTTCATTCTACTTTGAGTTTTTAAAATCCAATACTCTCTCAGAAAAGATGTTCTCCAATGCATAAACAATTTTGGAATTATGTAACCTTTCCCATTCTCTATTAGCCATATGAATTATTAGATCTTACCAATGTCATTAGAGAAACACTTTTAGTGAAAAGATCTCATTAGTCAAAGATAAAAGATATGGTTCAGTGATAATTTCTTCTCTTTACTTTCATCAGGACACCCTCTTTGCTTCATTTTCCTCTGTCTCAATAATTATATTAGAGATATTGTAGGACTCACTTAAGAAAGTGTATATAAATTGCTGAAATGAGATCAGATGTCCTAATGATTGCCATTATAATTAATACTAAAGAAGAAGATGGGGAGGGTGGATAAGGGTAGTATAATGATTCTTGAATCAGTATGAGAGATCAGTACTGATTTAAAATGTTAAAACAACTATTAGCACAGTAGATTGTTAAAATGGAAGCAGAGAATATAGATGACTTAATATAATTAAGTTTATTTTATTAATACAGACCATGCTAACGGCTCCAAGTTTCAATTTTTCTGCCATTAAAGTTAGCATAATTTTAACTCCACCTATCTCACATTACTGTTCTAAGGATGAAATTAAATAAGTAAAAATGATATAAGTAACTGTTAATATCTGTGCAGTTTGCAAGCATTATTAGTATTGATCTACCCTTCTAAGTTTTCTCTTCCTCTTGTCTTTTCTCTTATCTATTCTCATTTTGTAAATACGTAGTTACCAATTAAGTAAAATGTAACTATGAAGCTATCACTCAGAACTTGATCTGTAATATAACAGCACCTTCACAAGTATGATCCATTATGATATATTCAAAATATCTTAACTAAATGTTCAAGAAATATAGTAAATAATGACTGAAAATTTTGAGTGATTCATATCAACTTTAGTAATTTATTTTGGCAAGGCAATTTTTACATAAAAAATCATGTGATTCAAATAACAGTGTAAGGAAATACCGTAAGTTATGTAAAATGTAAATGCTTTTTCAGTTAGGTCTCTACATTTTCTAAAAGACTCACTCTTAAACACCAGTGTGGCAATATATAACCAAATTTCCACCTCAACAAAGTCACAAATTACTAGAGTTCATAGACCCTTGAAAATCTACAAAATAGCTTAAACCATAAATGCTAAATTACCTAACACCCAGCACCTACCTGTTCTGTTAGGATTGCATTGATTTATTCATTTAATAAAACAACTTACACAGTTGAGGTCCTGTTGCATGTATTAATCTGAGACATTATATATGTGTGTGTATGTTTGTATTCATATATATACTTTTATATACATGAGTATATGTACATTTACATGCATATCTATAGATACATATATTAAGTAAGGGATGGGTATTTGAGAGTTGATGTGGTATTACAATGGTACAATTAAAATGTAAGTTAGTGTCAAATTCCAGCTATTACCACCAGCAGTGTGACTTGGAAATGCATTGTTTTAAACTCTCCAGACCTTTGCTTTCTTATTTCAAAAATTGTTACACTCTTCTCATAGGAAATTGTGGATTAATGCAGCCACGTACATACAATATCAACACAGCCCCTGGTCCAAAGTAAATATTCAGCAACTGGTAACTTTCATCACATTTGTTTCTAAGAGACGAAAGAAGGAAGAGGAGGAAGAAGCATTGAAGGAGGGAAAGAAGGAGGGGAAGAAGAAACAGCTTTACTTTAGTTGTTCACTTTCAGTTTTTCAACCCTGTCCCCAGTCTGGAACCCAGGCCCTTGGGCTTTATATGGTTTATGTGCAAATGTCTTAACCCCCTAAGGCACAAGGGTGCCCCCAAGCGTTTGTAATTTTGAATTTTAGTAGGGTATGAATGTGACAGATTTCACTGGTAAAATCACAGTCATCTTTACTGAGTGTAATGTTTAAAAATATCTTTACGCTATAGTATTATTCATACATTTTGTTGGCTGAACTTAGAAAAATGTCCATTTCCAGGTCATGTCTTGCCTGTATACTTGGAGCCTCTTATGTTTCGAATAACTTTATTCAGACCTCAAGGAGTCAGAATTTCCAGTAATTTGTTAATTAAATATATAGCACATACTTTTAATACTGTAGTACTCACAAGAGTGCCTTGTCAATATATATCAGATGATGGATTAATGTGTGCTTCTAATGAGGGCAATAAACTATCTTAATTAAAATTAAGTTAATTAGCTATTACCATAAAGTTAGTAAGATAGTCTATATTTAGATTTACTGTGTGCTAAACATGTTAAACAAATTATTTAACTTTCTCAACAACTATATGAGATAGATCTTGTTATTATTCCCACTGTACAAATAAATAATCTGAGAAAGAGAGAAAATAACTTACTAATGTCACATAGTTATTAAATACTGGGAAACTGAAATAAGAATGGAAATAATCTCTGGAACTTCAGATATTAACTATTTTATTGCTACCTATGATTTTAGGGAAGAATCAAATACTCATAGACTGCCTTTAAAATTTTTTTGAAACCTAATTTCAAAGAATTCTCAGCTTTAGAGATAAGTTTCTTTAGGGTAAAAATGTGTATGTGCTCCATATAGTGAGAATCACGAGATAAAAACAAGGAAATGAAATTGTCTTTGATTTGTGTCAATGTGTGTGTGTGTGTGTAGATTATCATCAACTTAACCTCAATGTATTTAAAATCAAGAAAATATAATTTGAATTTTTACTTCCATATTAGTTTACAAAAAAATTAGTTTACATGAGGTTATATCAATCCTTAGAGTTGAGCTCTTAGGAATTCTCATTAAAAACATTTCATTAACACTATAATCAATGTATTACTGGCTTGTATTAAGAATTAATAAGAATTAATATCCATGACGTATTGTTTACTAACATGTATTGAAGGCAGACATATCTCCGGTCTCTTAAAAGGAAAGCCTATTTAGTTCATTTGGATGAACAAAAGCCTTATACAGAATATTTCTTAAACTTTATAGTGTTATGAAGTGGTGTTCCCTTAATAAAACCAAAATCATTCTGATTTACAAATAAAACAAAACTCATTTTAATTCAAGTATGCATTCTTGAAGGGAAATTCTTTCATGTCTCCTCTGTTTTATGTGATGAAGAAAAAAGGAGTAGAAAAGCTCAGAGACAAAACAATGCAGCATGCCTTAGAAATACTTCCTTGAGAGGCTGACTGGACTAAGGCAATATATAACAAAATATGAGAAGTTTAGGTCTCTATGCTTTGGCTGTCTTGTTTTGGTCAACCAATCTTCTCCTTCGAAGACCTTGCAGTAAATACTTCATGTTGTATCTTGAAGCCCAGACATTGCTGGAATATGTATGAACATTTATATGCCACCTTAGAAAATGCTGTTTTGTACTATGAGTTTATTTAGAAACCTTAGTAACCACTACATACTTACCACCCTACTGCAACCTGAGGATACAAAGATAACCTCATATGGTCATGAGTCATACCTTCTCATTTGACACTAAAAAGCTTCTTAAAAAGTTCATACATGAAGGTTGCCATCACATAGGGTAAATGATTGGCGTGTGTTAAGATGGCACTTACCTGTGACTGGGGCCCACGAGGACTAATCAGACATCTGTAACAATGTTTGATTTTTCTCCCATAGTTTTATTTTAATAACTAGATGGGTGATATATTTTTAAATAAAGGCTCTCAGAAATAGATTTAACTCTTTATAGCCATTTCATTGCCACCGGATAGAGCTTTCATCAAACATAGCTTTTAAATAAGAACACAACCACCAGTTATACTTCCTT
The DNA here is from genome assembly GCA_004363575.1 of Solenodon paradoxus. NCBI lineage: Eukaryota > Metazoa > Chordata > Mammalia > Eulipotyphla > Solenodontidae > Solenodon > Solenodon paradoxus. The sequence goes on along the minus strand of RJWH01000354.1, from coordinate 376,507 downwards.
TCCTTCCTAAATTATAGGTAAACATTGGTATGTGAATGAGGAAAAAAAAAAGCAGGTCATCCAGAGTACTCTTTTTATTAAGATGGGGCTGGCAGAGGTGATAAAGTGTAAAGGGAGGAAAAGAAAATGATTTCTTTAAATACAGTCTTAAGAATTAAGGTGAAAAAGGGTACTCATACCTAAATTTGAATAGATTTCTGTCCTATTCTCATTCAAATAAAAATATTTGGATAAAATATGAAGTCCACTTTCTCAAAAGTTTTTTTCATTGTTGAAGTTGAGCTTCTCATCTAGTATACTTTAGTAAGTATCCTTTTTAGTATCATTTATATAATTGAAATGAAAATACCCTCACTGTTCTTTTTGTAAAGTACTTTACAAGCCATGCTGCTTCTTAATTCAGTAGAGAATAAATGTCTTAGAAAGTTTGTCAAATCAAATATAAACTATTACAAAATGATCATACCTAACTGGAAGGTTGTTATGGGGTTGTGTAGGTTTTCTTACCTTAATTATCGTTAATGCTAGGCAGTTATTAAAGAAACAATTGAGGATTATAAGGCCACTGTACCTTCTTTCTAGAATTCTTCAGGATTTAAGAGACATCTCACTTGCTAAGAGCTTCCCATAAAAAAGAGATGTTTAGACTCTGTTTTACCCTTCATAAAATATAAAGAGTAGATGACATATGAGAAATTGAATTTAAGTGTTTTCATTTCACTCTTTGGTAGACCTTATCGAGCTCATTGTTCAACATTTAGATTCTTCAAATTTATTTTAATTCTGCACCCAATTAACACTACATGTCACTTTGGCACAAAATGTTCTCCATGCCTCTCTTCCTGAGGTGATTGCCATGTGTTTTCACCTTTTATTTTTATATTGATCTACTACACAACGTTTTTATTTTAACCTTTTAATCACAGAACAGAGAACAACGCTGTTAAAATAACAGGCATTGCAAATTAAAGTTCAGTCCCCAACTTAATTTATGGAGAAACCAGGCTGAAATTTCAGGCACTTCTGTGCACTGGAATTTAGCAAGTTGTCTAAGCAAAAAAGAACACAATTGAAATCTGATTATATTAAACAAAGGAAGAAAGGCAGCACAAGTTCATTCAGCTTTCAAGGGTGAGTCATTCACCCTGTGCCACTACTGAAGTGAAACATTTTTGTTGATTTGCAGATTAAGAATCTATTTAAAAAGTGATAAATCAATCCTTCTCGTCAAGTCTACAGCAGCATGTTCAGGAACTTGAAAGCAATCACTGCTGTTTGAGGAAAGATTACTTAATTTGTGTTTCTTATAATGATAGAGAAAACTATAGTTCATAATGAAGGCACTATATATTGAACATCTTGATGAAAAGTCAGAAGATTGAAGATTGAGCTAACATAAATCTACACATGAATCCAGAAGCCTGCAGGTGGGATGAAGAGCAGAGAATTTATCCACCTTGATTATCACTGCATTTGGAAATCAACAAGGAGCTCACTTCCTTTATGAACTTTTGCCACATATAACTGTTTTTCATGATTTCATTTTATCACAAAGAGTAGATGAGATTAAAAATAAAACCAGCTAGATAATGTTTGTATTGTATTTATAGAGAAGATTATAATCAGAGTTCAAAATATGTTTTTTATCAATTAATAAAAATTTATGTCTTTGTTTATAAAGGGAAAAGTAATTTAGTTTATACCCTTTCGATTTGTTTGCCAGCAAATATAAATAGATAGGTACGTAGATTTTATGTGTGTATGTATATGTACACACACACATACATATGCAATATGTTTAAGACTAATATGAGATATTTGGACATCAGTATTACTACATTTCTGTGATGCCTTGGTCTCTGTGTACAAATTAGTGGTTAAAGATGAGAAGAGACAAATAATGTTATTTCACCAAACTATAATTATTGTGCTTTGTGGAATTTTAGACTCTCACTTGTCACTTTTAAATATCATTGTAAATACAGATAATACAAATTTATTACTTCCTAGAGTTTAAATGACATATTGGGAAGCAGTTTCATGTCGATACGTTTTGATTGTGGCAACTTTATTTTAACAATATAAAGGGAGAATTACTTTTTAAACCCCAAAACATGGATCTCTTCAGGTATAGCTAATAATTACAAAAATAGTGATCTTAATAATTTTTCATCTTAACTGAAAGATGATTATTAAAATATTAGATTTTATTTCAGTAAATAAAGGTATCCATAAAATATCATTGTTTGCTTTAAAATTAAATTTTATTCACTTAAATATATTTCTGTGATATTATACATCTATGTTGTACTCTTTAAAAAACAACCTCCTCGAATCAGTTGGCATTCCAATCCAGAGATATGTTTGTGTCAAATTTTAATAGCGGAGCAAAATGAAATATCAAATTCATCTAAATCTTCTAATCATTTATAAATTATATTCAAAGTGTGTTTGGGGGGTATTGAGGGCCACACATGAGACACCAAAAGGGGACAGAGTCCTTTGCTGCTTATCCACGTGTTCTTGAAATGATTCTTGAAAGTGTTTTCTAGCCAATCAAAGGCGCATGGGGTGGCTTTGAAACAGTCATGTTAGTGATTGCTGACTGGAACATCTAGGGGTTGCAATTATCCTTGGTTCTTTCTTCTGTTTGAAGAACACCTGATAAAAATGCTGAGAACATAGGTTACTCAATATCCTGCCCTCCCCCTTGTCTAGCTTGGTGGTCGGTAGATTAGGAACTTGTAACTGCAAAGGGTTTCTGGGAGGGAAGTGATAAAAGGTTAAGCTCTGGGCTTGTGATAAATTGGTTAGACACTGGGTAATGCCAAGGTTAGATAAAGGTCCCCCATCACCACCCTGCTAAAGCTAAAACTTGTCAAGCTGTGGAATATTTCCCTATGTCAGGGAGCCCACACTATTTCTCTAAAGATTATACAATTTAGGCATATGGCTGCAGGGAGGGACTAGCTGGAGGCACCCTTCTAGTAGATAGAGTCTCGTTTCTAGGTATGCACCACCTGAAACTGCACTTGCTTCACCCATCTGGAGGATATGCTTTATTCTTGAATTCAGTTAGGGCATGGGAACTGGTAGTAATACACAGTTTTAGGGGAAGGGGAAATGAAGTGATTGGATTAGAGATATTAATAATAACTGCATTGGGGGAGCTAATGATTTTAGGGAGGAGAAAAGGGGGGGTTAACAAGAAGACCCCCTCATAAAGGGGGAGTTACTGATACCTAAAGTCAGTCATTTTAACAAAGAGGGTCTAATTAAGGTTGAGAAATAAGGGACAAAGGACAAGGGTCAAGGGGGGAGCTTGAGAATTGATGGAAACACAAGCTCTCTGGCTCCTGGCTCTTATGTTGCTCATCTCATTTTCAGTGGGGGAGAAAGTGAATTTAACTCCAAGGACAAGTAGAGATTCATTACTAAGAAACAAAGCAGGACTCAATGGATGGAAAATTACTAAGAGGAAAACATCAGCCATAGGGATATTCTTGCTAGTTATATTCAACAGAACTCTTGCTAAAGGCAGATCAAGGTTGAAAGGTACCGAGTGTAGGGAAGAGAAATTCAATTAGATACATAGGATGGTCAGATACTAAAGAGAATATTTGCTCAAACTTTATTCTATGAGTACAGAGAATAAAGCCCCAAATCTGTCCTAATGAGGAATAGCTCTCAAAGGAAACTATTAAAGTTAGGTCAAAGAGAGGATCATTGTCATACAAAAGAACTGTCAATATTAAAATATACCTTGCATACCTTGAGAGGCAGACACGTGAACCTATGTGATAAGGAAAAGTCGTTGAATCTAGCAACTGGATAGCTTTTGCTTTATTACTACCACTTAATCTTGGCTTGTGGCATTCTACTGAAATCTGATATTCTACTATAAGTGTTTTTTTCATAAGCAATATTAATAATAGTTTGTTGAGAGTTTATGTATACCTTTTAGGAAAATGGAGTATGTTGGGTTACTCCAGGGTTAGGGGGATCATGGAAAAGTACACCAGAGATGTAAAATATACAGACTAAACAGGAAGAGGGCACTAAGTCATTCTAGACCTCTCTCTCAAAAGCATTAATTTTATGAGAAAATAATATTTTTATTGAAAACAGAAGGAACAAAGACTCAAATAAAACTCTGCTTTTTTCTTTTGATTTGTGCTCTTCAGAAAGACTGAGGAGAAAAATAAAGTACCTTATTTTATGATTCTGCTTAAACTTAAATTACTTACAGCATCAGCACTATTAAATTATGTTTTCTGGAAAATATGCTAGTGTATAAATCTCATCAAAATAGTTTGAAGATTCTACTTTAAATAAAAAGGTATTGATGTTTTGCTCTCTAATGCTGATTAACCCACCATGGTTCAGTGTTTGAGAATTTTGTAGTTTAAATAAATGCATGAAATAAAAATTCAACACAAAAATGTTATTATAGTATGTTTTAGATTGCATCAAAATATCCATTTTAATAGCTCTATAAAAATAAGCTAATTATATATGTATTTAAATCAGATGCTGGTAATAGAAGATAAAGCTGCTCTCAATTCATTCATTGGATTCTCTCCACTGATAAAACTAAGAGAGTAAATAGCAACACTAGGTAGCAAATACCAGTCTCTGGAAGATTGGCTCTATTCCTGATGAGAGAAGGTGACGAATTATAAAAAGAGAATCTCTTTGCACAAAGTCCAACTCCTGCTTCTCTTTCCAATTATTTATTCTCAAGAAATGGTACTTCAATAAGCAATATAACATTAGATGATGCTGAATCCCATTAGTATTTTGGTTATTCAAAGATATTATAGCACATTGTAACAATTTACAGTGATATGCTTTTGATTTTCATAATTTAGAATCTGGATTATAAATACATGTAAACCAAGGTCCTTTAAAATGTAGTTCTAGTATTTGCATCATGAACTCTTGAATGATCGGAAAATATATATGAACCATCGATAGCATTACTTTATCACAACCAGATGCTTACAAAACTATTTGACCCAAATCATACAGCTAAAAAAAATGCTGAGATTTGAATTTAGGACATCTGATTCCACAGGCCATGCTTTCAAACTATATTCTTAGCTACTATGTATTAGGGATTGCTTTAAAAATAATCTGAAACAAATTAGTTCATATATGATAGGAGTAAATTTTACTTTAATATACCATAGTTATAAACTCCATATTTTCTTAATTTGTTTGCAGGTTAAGAGCTCAAATGCCAGTATAACTGACTAGATGAAATTTGATTGCTAACAACTCATTAAGGAGATGACATTCAAATAAAGTTTTGATAATTATCTGCTTTTCATACACGGGAAGGGGTAGTTTAAAGAGAGAACATGGGCAAGAGCATGGTGAAGACAAACAGAATGTGATGAGGTTTTGGGAAATGATACTGAACAAGTGATAGATCATAACTAAGGAGTGTGAATTTTAATGGCAATGTTATGGAGAACTGAAGGAGTATATGCAAGACTCAATTCAACCTGCTTTGTAGTTCAGAATAATCTTTCTGGCAGTAGTGGAGAGGATTGTCAAAGAGAGATCACTAGGGAGACCACTAGAGTAATTTACAAGAATCAGGGAAATTCTACTGAGAGCAGGAGTGGTTAGAGTAGAAAAAAGGTAAAAGAGATCAGTGAGTTAAGGACTCAGCAACTGATCGGATACTAGGGATAAATGACAGCTAAAGAAGGCTTCCAATGTTTCTATCTTCACAATTGCATAGTTAAGTTTACTAATAGATGAAATACAGGAGGAGACATGGGCTTTAAAGCAAGCTAAAATGTAATTTTGGATGAGACTACACGATTTTAGGGGAAAAAAGATACAGCTTTCTGAAGTTTAAAGAAAGCATTGATAGTACATGCTTGATTCCAAGAGAAAAACTGAACCAAACTCTATATATTTGAGTTACTCAAGTGGAAATATTTGATCCCTCAAATGATAAATGAAGTTTTCCTCTCTACACAAACAGTTTTCATCTAACTCCCCTGTGTTTGCAACCATAGCCAGTTTTGCCATTTTAGCTTCCCTAAAGATTTTGGTTAACTTAAAAATTAGATTGAAAAGTTTGCTTGAAATATCTCAGAAGCATTGATTCTGTAGTGATGGGCTGGTTAATTTATATATAATTGCTGAACTAATGTAAAATTTGAATCTTATGTCACCATCATGTTTCATTTTCAACAGAATGATTTTAGAATTTGTTAGACAAGATTTGTCTCTTTCTGGACTTCAGTTTTTTAAACATGTATTTCTACTTGCAAGACATCGTCATTACTCTTTCTTTAGGGGAGATGTTTCTGGTAATACAGAAACATAAGTAAAACAGAGTATTTCTTTAATATTAGTATCCTGGGTTCAAGGTCCAAGAAGGACAAGGGGGAACAACTAAATAAGTAAAATGTTTCTTCTTCCTATCCCTTCCTGCTGCAGTTTTGATCTTTCCTATTCTTCATATGTATGAGCTGTGCTATACTTGCTTTCTCCTATTGTGCTTTATACTGGTGCCACAACATGCATTCATTTTCCAGGATGATATAACAAATTGAGTGATTTAGAACAAATGAAACTGATTTTCCTACATCCTGGAGCCTAGAAATCTAAAATCTCAGTATAGTCATGTTCCCTCTAAAGGATCCAGAGTAGACTCTTTCTCTACCTCAATTTGTAGACAACCCCAGTTGTCTTGAGATGCGATCACATCATCAATTTATGGCTCCATCATCACATAAAACCCCCTCTCCCAGTGTATCCTCTGTGTCTCTCTATCCAAATCTCTCCCACCTCTTCCTCTCCCTCTCTCTCCTCTCCCTCTATCTCCTCTTCCTCTCCCTCCCTCATCTCCCTCTCCCAGCCATTAGGTTTATGTTCTATCCTCATCTACTGTGACCTCATCTTAACTTGATTATTTCTGCAAAGCCTCTCTTTTCCAGATAAGGTCAGGTTCTGGTAGATATGAGCTTCAGAGGACATTATTCAACTGGGTACATAATATTTATCAATGTGGTCCATGTTAGAATTGTGAGCAGGTATGTCTTTCTCCTACATTAAAGTCTGATGCCTTGTAGCATAGATATCTTATTTTAATAGTTTCTGTATTCCCAATAGCACCTTGTACAGTGCCTCACACTAAATAGGACCCATGTAACACATATAGTTTTTATTGAATTAACTTGTATTGACTACTGATTAAACACAACAGATTGAGAATATGTCTATTGTTTTACCCACAGGAAATACTATCAACATTCTGTAAAAAATATTTTAATGTAGCTATGTTTTCAGGAAAGGAAGCAAAACTGTAGTTGGATAAGACACATGAAGATAATTTTCAATGATGGAACTTAGTCTGAGATACTAACTGAATTAGTGAAACAAAAGAATCTAAAATATGCAGAAAGAGATGGTAAACATGAGAATTAAATTGATTTACCAGTACCATCCAAGAATGACTCAGGAATTAAAAAGAATCAGAGATTCAGAAGGTGGTAGTAGTATATAGACCCAAAAGTAAGAACATTTGCTAACAAATCTGTATAACAAAGATTTAGAGTCTGAGGATACACAAACCTATCTGATGCAGTCAACTACTCCAGCCTCAATTCAGAAGAGATAGTAAGTTCTCACGAGGAGATTAGTGAGAGTTTCTGGATGCAAGAACATGAGCATTGAAGAGTAGAGTTAAGTTAAAAATCTCTAAACAGTAAGACTCTCAATTCTGTTCTAATATCCATTATAAATTTGTAAGTCATGCTCTGTTATCTAAGGCTCTGTCTATAGATAGTTAGATAGATAGATAGATAAATAGATAGATAGATAGATACCTAGAAAAATTGAAATGCCCTACAGAAAATAAATAGGAACTAATATTTAGAGCTTTCAAATAGAAATGATGATTTGGTGTTTTATCACCCTAAATGAATTTTACCAATCAACAACTCTACTCAGGTACACAAAGTATATAGAATTATTTCAGTTCCTTAATCTTAAATCCAAATTCATCTTTAAAGATCCGCAAATAATTAAGGAAAGTTTAAAGCATGAAAAAAAATAATAAAGGTAACAAATGCCCAGAGTACAAAAAGAACTCTAAGAAAATTTTCAAATGACAATTCCTCCAAGTCTTTGCTCAAATGTCATAGTCTTCAAAATGTTACCCTGCTGACTTTACTAAAAATTGCAGATGGCTTTTTCCTCCAGCACTTTCCATCCATTTCAACCTATTTTTTCATTATTGATAGCAGTCATGCTCTACTATTTTATAAGTCACTCTTTACTGTCTTTTATTTATCAAAGCTATTTCCTAGGACCCTTCCTTTAGATTGCAGGTTCCATAAGGGTGAAAATATATTTCTTTGCTGATTTGTTCCAACTAACTAAAACAGTGTCTGGCACATTAGAGACATTAGAAAATGTTGAATGGGTAAATTTCATTAATTAATTAAAAAAATTGAAAATAACATCTAAAATAATTAAAAGGGTTGATTCCTTGAGCCCTATTAAGGACTAGAAAGAAGTGAAACCAAATGGAAATGCTGTAAGACATTCAGTGCTATCATTTGTACTGTTTTTTAGTATACATATTATGAAAACTAAATTAAATCATAAGATAAAAAGAAAAACATGAATGTTAAATGTAGTAAATATTTTACATACAAGACCAGTGAGGCATCCAATGTTCATTTCTTAAATTATTATAGAAAATATTCTCATTTTCCATATGAAACCATATATGTGATGGTAGTATTTCTGATTTGCTTTGAGATTCTCTGACACTGGGTACCAAGGAAACATGGATATGTAGTAATAAATTTCCACGCTTTTGTGTCCATTAAAATCTCAGTCCCAATTCTTGTTTGACTGTTCTCATTTTTCTTGAATCTAATTATAGACAGTAAACATATCCAAAACATTTAGCAAAATCCACATAATTACAACCCAACAGGCTTTCTTCAGTTTGTAAGACGAGTTTTAAAACAAATACTGTATGGATAGTTACTGAAAAAATCATGTCATTGTTTTATTGTTTTGTTACAATAAGTAAGAAGTATAGAAAACGCCTATGTAACACATATGTGAGCTACTTTAATAAGCACAGAATAACACTGTGGTCAAGCATATGCAATTATCCCCAAGAGGTTCTCATAATTTCTTACATAAAACAGATGATGTGGTTTCGAAGCCTTGAAAAGTGCAACCTAAACAATCATCATCATCATCATTATCATCACTACTGGTATAAATTGGTATATAAAACTAGGGAAACAGGCAAAGCTCAGAACTGAAGACAAGGGAAGATCTTTTCCTCCTATGAATATTCCCTCATTGTTTTAGAGGCAATTTTTGAGCTAGCAGCTTTGCAATTTTAATTTTAAAAATGTAGAAGACAAGGTCTACTCCTATCCAGCCAATAAATGTTTATTGCCATGCAATCTGGTAGTTCATGCTCTTGAACAACATTATAATCTAATGAGAAGATGTATACAACAGAAATATTAATTTACTGTGACAAACTTAGTGATAGGATGCTAGATGTTTGCAAAGGAGTATCTTCATACTACTATAAGAAATTAGCTGTAGAAAAAGGTAATGTTAGATGATGGGTGTATAGGATTTTTGTGTTTTTTTAAAGGTAGAAGTCCCAGAAGAATGTGTAAGGTAAATGGCAGACTATAAGAAAAGACACCGATGTGCAATGATATGATTAATATTATAGGAAGATGAAATAGAAGTTTAAAAATGGGAAAGGGTAAAACTGGAAAAATAAGCAGGAATCATAATGGTACAATAGCCCTTAGATGCAACAAAAATTTATAAATGCTGTCCTTTAAAGCACATCCATTCTCTCACATGATTTTCATAGGGTTTGGGGGAGGGCAAAAGTAAAATAAAATAGATCATCTCTCAAAGAGTGCTGTCTATTAGCAACAGTTGTGTGTTAACTGAGTCTGAAAACAATGGGAGCAATATCTTTTTCTCCAAGTATTTTCCTAGCTTGCCAAAAGTCAGAGAAGATAACTTATTACAGATAGATCTAGAAGAAAACATCATGGAATATTTCCTGGAAAATAAATATAATTAATGGAAATTCTTGCCGATTACTGTGAAAGCCCTGTATCCCTTAATGATCTAGGACCATAGCATTGCTCTAAATCATTAAGGAGACATGACCCTTGCATTCATAATGTATAGATGAGAAATCTAAAGAACCTCTGTATTTAACAATTGATTCATTTACTTAAAAGAGATTTAAATTATGGTTATGACAGTCTTATATAAAAAAGCTTTCCTTCTTTTATCAGTGAAAGGGGTCTACTAAACCTATGATACGGGTTCCTTTCTTCTAGATAACTAATAAATGTATAATTAATGTAAAACAGTTTTATAGTTAGATGAAAGCTCTATCTGTAATACACCCTATTTCTTGATACATTAAACAGTTGAGACAAATTAGCGTTTGAAAAAAAATTGGATTTATAGCAATTTAAAGGGAAAAAAAGTAAAAAATGAGTATAAGATTCCTAGCAATCAGCTCTTTAAATGTAGAACAGAAATCATTGGCGAATGCGAATTAGCAGTTCGATGAAGTCCACAGATTACTCAAAATAATAAAATACATTACAGCTGCTGTACTTATCATTAGTTGATCTAGATCAATCTAGTCTGTGCCTCCATCTTTATTATGGATCTTTATTATGGATCACTGCATATATATTCTTATTTACCATCTTAATGCTGTAAGTGAATTGCCTAATGATTATTTACTTAGAATACATGTAAGTTGGCTAAACTCTGACTAAAAATAGACCTGATCTCTGTTTTGACAACTCCTCATTATTCTGAGTATGTCATCTGGATTTATTATATCCTCAAAAATTGCAACACATATAATCTGAAGGAAAATATTTCTAAGACAATTCTAAACATTTGTTAAAGTAGGCATTGATAACAAAAAAATTATTTCAAATGATGAAAAGTTAATTAGTTAATCACAATAATCTTAAATTATACTAAAGAATTCAATCTTTATTGAGTACCTACCCTGCAAAATACTGAATTGGGCTCTGCTGAGACATGGATGAACAATAATGACATAATGTCGGTGCCTCAATTATTTTATAGCTAGTTGCAGAAGTATATTATATCAAATAAAAATAAATGAATAATTGCATGCTATGATTAAATGTTAGTAAAAACAGAATGAAAATTTAAATTGGGGTCCCCCAGTTTTAAATGAGCAAATCCAGAGAAAGCTTATATGAAGAAATGATAACTAAACAGGTCATAATGATGAAGAGGAACTATCTAGAGAGAGGCCCAACATATTTAAAATCTCTAAGGTAGGAAGGGCAAAACTGATGTCACCAGGCCACATTAATCAGGGAGAAGGAGCTTCAGACACAATGGAATGCTAGAGAAGTGGGAGCCAGGTCATTTAGGGCCCTGTTGATGATTTTAAGTATATTGAATTTTATACCAAGTTCAATGGGATTCACTTGAGGAATTTAAGCAGAAAGTGATATACACAAGTATTTTAAAAAGTCATCCTAAGTACTCTGTGACACTTGATTTGGAGGAAAGTAAGATATAAAAACAAATCTAGTTTGAAGAATTTTTCCCAATGACCATAGAGGTAGACAGAATTGAACAGATTCATAAGCGAAGAGTGGTAAGATTTTTTAAAAAGTTCAGACTGTAAAAAATTGAACACACATTTTGAAATATGTGTTAAAAACAGAAGACAAGGAAGTACTTCTTTGTTTTTTACAGTTTGTACTATAAGCAGAAAACATTAGCAACCCATGTGTATATTATGGAGGAATTTTAGACTTTCAGCTATGAAAAAAAAATGAATTACAAGGTTCAGAGCTGAGTTTTCTTGTTAGGTTGATGAATGAGCAGCTGTTATTCAAGAGCATAAAGACATAGGTTGTCCTCACCATATGTATGTGTCTTTTCCAGTTACCAGCCTATTTTTTCTAAACATGAGGTGGAGAAAATAATTAGGCCAAATTAATGATGATTGACTTTTAAAGCAAAAATATTTTTAACAACTCACTGATATTTTCTAGTTATTAAGATACATAAAATGTTTTTTCCTTGTGATCTTCAAAAAGGGAAAAGAATCTTTTTGAGAGGTAAGTTATTACAGGTAATTTTAAATTCATGGAAATATATAAATTATCTCAATTAATGAAAATTTAATGACAATGAACCATAAAAAAACACATGATGGGAATCAGAGTTTTTCAACCTCAGCACAATTGACATTTCGTACTGGGTAATTCCTTGTTGTGAAGCTTTACTATGGAGTGTGTGTGTGTGTGTGTGTGTGTGTGTGTGTGTGTATGTACTTTGTTCTACACACTAGATGCCAATAGCATCTGTTCTCCCAAATCATGACTAGCATCAAAAATGTCTCCAAACATTGGCAAAGGTCTCCTGAGGGTAAAATCATTCTTGATTAATAGGCACTACTGTAAATCAACTTTTCTGAATATTTTCTATTTTAACTATTAACTAATACTTAAATAATAAAATCTTACATTCATTACCAAAATTAATATGCTATACATTTAATAGATCAATTTGCTGTACTAATTGGATTTACTACCACCTCCCTATATTTTCTGGAAACACAATTCGTTTTTCTTACCATCCATTATCTTCACCTGCCAATAGTCATGATCTACATTATAATTCTAGCATAACCTGAAATTATTAGAGTAATAATAAAATTGGCATAGAACTATGATGCTTAAAGTATATTAATTATCAAGCATATTTAAGTCTTTTAAATTAAGAAAAATAGACTTCTATTTCATGCTCATTGTAATAGAAACATTTTTATGCTGGTAATACTAATAACCTAATTAAATCATATTTTATAAGTTTTTATTATATACGAATGTACAGTGGGCTTCTGTTGAACAACTAATGGTTTGAATTCTAATTATTCAATATGTAAATAATTTAGGACAATTTTGAGGAGAGGAATTAAATGTAGACAGCTCACTGCTAAGGGAATTTTCTCCTCTATGCTCATATCTTTCCTTCAATAATCCTTATCTATTCCCTACTGCTATAGCCTTATTGCGCTTCTACTGATTTGGTTATCATAATCTTTGCAGCACTGCAAAGCACTTCAAATTCCCTCTGCAACCTTCTGAAAAAAGTCAATGAAAATTGCTATTAGACATCTTATAATTAAATATTCCTGTAGTTTTCCTTTCCCATTTGAGCCAGTATCTTCCCTACTGAAATTTTTGACTTTTTCTTTGTAATTCTATCTACTGTAAAAGTTAAAATGTACAGAGGAAATTAAATCTTGTTTTAAAAAGCGAAGGTTATGAAGAAAAACTATGTCTCTGAGGATCAGAAAGAAGCAATCCCAATAATCAGCATACATCCTAATCTCTCATCTAAATAAGATATTTTACACTTTATGAGATGTCATGCAGAACCAAAAGATTTACAAGATAAAACTCTACTCACGTTTACCTTGTTTTAAACTTTATTTCTGTGCCCCTTAGGTTAATAATGTTAATACCAAAGTAATCAATCTCCCAATTTCAAACTTTCTTTTGTCTTTCTATATATAAAGCTGCTATGTTTACAGGGACCCCAACACTGAAAACATGGAGATGTCATTTACTCATCTACTATCTCTCATATTCTAAGATGCTAATTTATTTTATCATTTTCACTGAGCATCTTCTGTGTACCAAGACTTGAGCTAGGAACTATCCTTACCAACTTTTACGTACCTCTTAAATTTTGTAAAATAGAAGATTACTTAATTTATAGGGTTCTCCCAGGATTATATGATTTGCTACATATAACATAATAATATTCTATAGTATTATATGTAGTAATAAAGCATATATAATAAATCACATAATCCTGGTACATACCTATAAGATAGAGAGATAGATAGATGTAGATACACACACACACACACACACACACGTCTTCAAACTGTAATAGATTATATCACACTGCCATCAACTTGAAGTAAATTTGATTTCCTTAATTTTATCCTTCATTTAATCCTTTCTTCTTATCTCCATCTTGAAATTTCCAGTATTTCTTCCTGTTCTGCTTATTGATAAAAAGAAACTTTCTAATATTCCACCATCAATATTGAGTTTGATGATCCCTTATGGTAATGAATTATCCTGATGATTTATAGTTAACAATGGTGACTAACTCTTACATAAAACTTCTAAGAGTGAATCGTCAAGCATATTTCTTCAAATCTATAATATTTTACATTTAAGATATTATAGATTTAAATTTAGGTAAAATTTCAGTAACATAATAAGTTCTAGCTATATGTGTTTGCATTTTTGCATATATATTGTTTCAGCTTTTTTAACCTGTGCCATGGACTGAAAACCACTTACTCCAAAATTTGGGGAGATGACATGATCTTGCCACTGTTCTTATTTTGCATTTATCTCATTCTACTTTACTTTGCATAAGCACCCCCGAACATTTGCTCATCTCTTGTAAAAATGGCAGGAGTGTGGGAACTTTTTTTTTATTATTTTTCCCCCATAAAAATCCAAGACTTATAATTAACAGTGAAATTCTGAGTCTTGGCTAATAAACCAGGAAACTTTAGAGGTGAAGGAGCTACTTCTGGAGACTTATGGAGACCGTGGCAACTGACTCTTGTCTATGTTATAGTAGTATAAAGCCAGAAGGAGCCAACTTGCAGTTCATTTTAATTCTAGAAGCAATATTTCAGAAATAAATACATTCTCAAAGTCAGTATGTTTAAAGGTGCACAGCTTTGAACAGTAATGAAAGTCTTAAAACCTGCCACCAATTTAAGATCTTTACACTAATCACTTTAGAAGTTGCTATCACATGCTACATTTTCTATCATCTAGAACTTCGCATATTACTAAGTGTAGGCTTTGCTCTAGGACTCCTGCTCAGACCATCAAAGGCAATGTATAATTTGTTCAAATTCATTTCTGCATTGTCTTTTTTCATCTGTAGGAGTCCATTTGGTAACCATAAGATAACACAAAAACTTCTACTTTATTTAAAATGTCAAAAGCAATCAGATCCGCATTTGAAGTCTCAGCCCTTTCCATTCCTCATTCTCTCTATTCACTAGCATAAGTATAAATCTCAGGATAAGAATGCAAAATAGATCCTTAATACTGATCTGAATCAGACTTAAGTAATCAGAAATCCACTCATACCTTATCTCTATTACCTGCCCAAGGTGTAAGAGGAAGAGGAGGAAATGACCAGTTTGTACCTGTGTATAAATTTTTAAATTGAAATAATGCATTGTTAATTGCATGTATTTGAACATATGGTCAACTCAATTATTTTAAAAATCTAATTTTTCAGAAGTTAAAGAGAAATAATGATGGAGCAATTACCCTCTGAACTTATTTCTTAATTATCCAGGCAAGACTGCTAATGGTGTCCGTTTCCTAGGTTTCACTGGCAGTACAGTAATTAGAGGTCATACAAGAACATTTGTCCCAAGGAGAAATAAAGTCAAAATGGTAAACTCAGAATATAAACCTAAACTCTAATATGAGTACAAGTTCATGGTGCAGAACCAGCAGTCCAGAGATTTTTATAGCCTTTGCATTAATCATAGAATTTATGCTGTTTCATAACTCTAAACCTCATTAACTGGCCATGATTAGTAGTCTAATACTCTAGGAGTTGAATTCGAAATTTGTCTGATGAGATCATCTGAAGTCCCATTACCACTGACACAAAACCAACAAACCAAAAGTAAACAAAGCAAAAGCTAAGTGTTATCTAACATTAGGAAGCTTTTTAAAATCTAATTTCTATCTCTCATTCCAGTCTTAGGAGTAGTACCATCATAAACATTAATATGCATACAACGAAAGTTTCACAACATTAAAATGATGTTATAAACAAAGTCTAAAGAGAAGATTGATTTTGATGCGCACTCTAGAATCATGATCAAAGTCCAATCATACATAAGAGTCATCCATTAACTTGGGTGTTCCAAACTCTGGTTATAAGGAAGTGCTTCAAAGAATAAACTCTATCTAAAGTAAGTCTAATATAGTGCACCCTGGTAGAGTGGTGGTGAGGTCAGTCACCTCCAGAGATGTGCAAGGCTACATACCCCTGAGTTTGAGTCCCAAGTCTAGTAGGGAAACAACCAGTATGAATAACTGAGATTAAAATAAAAGTGCTTCTTCCTCTCTGCCTGCTTGTATTCATTCCTGCCTGTAGCTTTCCTTAACAAAATAAAAATAAAAATAAAGCAAGTCTAATGTTTTTCTATTTTATGTCAGGATAAAAAATATCATCTGGTTGTATAACAAAACATAGTTATTCCTGAGAAAAAGGTCAGGCTTTGGGTTTTGTTTTGTTTTTTTCATTTCTCACAAATTCAGGAAAGACAAAGAATCCTCCAGTTGTCTCTTGAAATATTTGTTTGTATATAGATGTATAGTTGTTTGAGTATAGCTGCTTTTATAATAAAGCATATTTTCAAATAGTTATTTGCTTGTTCATATACTTATAAAACAATGGTTTTCTCTTCAATGGCTATCATTTTAAAATGCTTCAAACTACAATATCTGTTTCTTTAAGTAATAGTCATAGTACATTCTTATGTCTGAGAATTGACAGTTGTATTTTATTTTCAAGGAAAAAAATAGTACAGAAAAAATGGGACAAGCTTGAAAAATCCATGAATTTTACTGATGATGTTTTTAGAATATACAATACTATTCTGATTTAATTTCACTTTTGGCTTTATAAATATGACAAAATATATGCATGTTTTCAATATAAGGTATTAATTTGAATAAGGGCAACTTCTGTCTTGTTTGTATAAATGAAATTTAGAAGCTTTCTTCTAAAAACCTGATATGAAGGGCATATTTTCTTTTCTTGCCCACTCAGTGTTGCATTGTAAACCACAGAACTCATATTTAGGAAATTAAAATTCTTGAGCATGGATTTTTTCTGTTTTTCTTAATAAAATAAATCAAATTTTATTTGAATAGCACATTCATATTGTCTTAAGGTTCAGTGACATTAAGTACTTAGTAACTAGAGCTTTTTTCTTCTTGTAACTAATATTTCACTTAAAATATCTTGGTGAATCTGAAAAAATTAATATTCTGATTCATAACTACCTCTTTTTATCATAATTTTTAAATGAATACTTACCCAATAGAGCATAAGGACAATATAAAATTTACTTCTTGAAGTATGAGCTCATGTTTGTCTTAATATAAATACAAAATGTAAAATATTCATAACTATGCGTACATGTATGTATATATATATATTTGCAAACATACAGTTTTGTGTCTATTCTACTTTCCTTTGTCAGTTGAATGTTCTAGAAATAACGTGCAGTAGCAATGAGTATGTCTACCTTAAAGATATGGATTCAAATAGCATTTTTCATTGAAAAGAACTCCTTAGAGGAAATGATTGATTCTAGAAAAAGGACAGGAAATATATAAGATGTACCATAATATATTTCAAGTCAAGAAAATAAGGAAGTAAGGAATCCCATTTAAAAAACCAACATACTCCCAATGTCAAAGCTGGAATAATTTAATAAAATAAATAATGTAGTGTAAATTTATAACCGAAGTATAAAATAAAAATTCATGAATTCATGCTAATATGAATGAACAAATAAATAAATGGAACAGAATAGATAAATCTATCATGTACAATAATTTTGAATAATTTATGTACATACTCTCAAGGAAGTGAAGCTGAGCTCCCCATTTCTTCAGTGTGGGCTGTGCATGACAACTTCTTTCCAGCATGTACATTATGTAAAGAGATATACATTATGTAAAAAGATAACTTCATAGTGGATGAATAGTGGATAGTGGATAAATTTAACAAATATAGGGTCATTCTGCATACACCTGAGCAGTACTCCTAAAAATTGTCAAAGTCTTCTAAGTCAAGGTTAGCTTGAGAAACAATCTAACCTTGTCTTAGAGGATTTCAAGAGGAGTGAGTGTAAGGGCTATGACTAGTAAAGGTAATGTGGTATCTTGGAAGAAATCCTGGAACAGAAAAAGGATATTACCTAAAAACTAAAGCAATCTGGATAAAGTATAGACTTTAATAATAATTTATAAGCATTGATTCATTAATTGTGACAGGTGTACCATAATAATGTAGGATGGTAATGATAGGGAAAATTGGATGCAGGATGTATGAGAGCTTTTGTGCTACCTTCGTACTTTTTCTGTAAAGTAAAAACAGTTCTAAAATTTAAAGTTTATTTTTTAAACAAACCCTTGGTAAACTGAAAGAAAGAAAATCTATATGTTACTTCTCAGTAATCTGGTGATAAATTGCAAATTTCTTTCATCCTATGAAAAGTGGGAGAGAGGACCCTAGAAAAAGAGTTGAAATTTCTTAACCTTGAAATGCTCTATTATTGAACAGTACTAAAGAACAAGTTATTTCTCAGTTAGCTTCTCAGTATTTCAATTGAATAAGATCATGTTGAGTGAGAAAAATAAGATGTAGAAAGATGAAAATATTGTGATCTTCATTGAGAAGCTAAGTAACAGAAAACATTTTTAAAAAGGTTTTCATATCATTTTATTTCTTCAATCTGTTATTGCCTAAGAATAGGTATCCAAAGCTCCATAAATATTCTATTGATATGGAATAAGTATAGTTATACAATTATTCTTATTCACTTTGCCTGATAGATTGGGGAAATACTAAAAATGCCAAAATAAGACAGTTAATAGAGAAAGTAATCTTAGAAGATAGACTAAGTAAAATACTTTCAAAATGAGAATTCTATATGTGACTTAATTTTATATGCATATAAAAATTATATTCAAACATGTAATCCCCTCTGAGATAATTTTTCCAGCTCAAAACCTAAAAAGATAAAAACTAAGGGAAAATATAAAATCTTTAAATGCATCAATTTTCCAAAGGAAAAAAAAGTTCCCTGACATTTGAATTAAGTGATTAAGATAAGTAAATTCTAATTCCCACTTATCATTTAGATAGCAAAAAATGGATGAAAGAGTTCATATGAAATATGTAAACATTATATATTAAATATGCATATATATACCTGTATAGTTCATAGTTGCTTATGATAAAGTATCATACATTTTACAGCATAATATTAACATATGAATAACATAATGCAAAACTGGTTCTTCCAAATAACTCTTGGGAATGGTGGCTTATGTTTTTGGTATATTAAAATTTAATAAAGTTTTCTAATGAATTTTCAGAGCAAAAGTTTAAGATGTTCTCTAGTAATTATTCAAGTTATTTGCACCTCTGTTGGTGGCAGCCTCTTCAAGGACATGAAATCCTGAAATTTTTTTATGTCTACCTCAAATTATAAAGAAATCACTTAAATTTCCCATTTAGAAGGGCCATCTTTAAGTGGTTTCATGTTATGAAATATAAGATTTCCTTTTCAAAGGCTGTTATTGTATAAAAAAAATCACCACTCATGATTCAGTGTTTCAGTAACACTGTTATAACTAATAATATATATACATATATATTTGAAAGTTAATAAATATAACCCCAAAATATTATTGTATATTTTAGCTAAAATTGGTACCAACCAAATATAAGGAGAAAATATACAGTTTGTAGGTAAAGAGAGCATTAACTAAGATGTTGAGTCATTTTTGCTACTTCTTATGTAATCTTAGAAAATTTAGTCTTTTATTTTTCAGTATGTTTTCCTATGAGACACAGAAAATTTCTAGATAATTTCCATGACCAGTTCTTATCTGAAAATGTTATGATATAAGATCATAAATGATTTCTTGTAACTATAGAACAAAAGAGTGATTGGCATAAAAAATGAATGCCTCTTCAGTGCCTAAATAAATGATATTAGAATATTCATTACTGGGAATGTAATTTATCAAACTAATCTCCCACATTTGTAAATATCTTTTCCAACTGATAACTTTTATTATTTATTCTAAACATTATGCTTTGATGCAAGGAGATTTCATATACAATCTTTGACATTGTTTGGCTCTCTAATATGGAAATTAAGTCTTGTAATTTTTAAGCATAATCATGAAATGTAAGTGGTTAAAATATGGTTACTAAAGATTAACTACTTAGAAATAGTTATAAAGTTCTTATAGTGTTGGTGCTTGGCAAGAAAGTCTCATTTTTGTAAGTTCTAACTGTTTAACTTGTGTTGTCAACAAGGTATCTTTACTAAGCATGCTTATCTGTGAATGTGTATGACAGCTCGAAGTTTCAGAAAAAAGTTGCTAGAATAATAAATAACAAAATATTACAACTGAAAATTAAATTCCATTTGTTTTGTATTCTAGAGGGTAGCTATTTACTAGGTCACTTCACTTTTCAAGTGATATCTATTTACATGGTAAGGACAACCGGGGAAATGCAAAACATCCTTTTAACATACTTTCAAAATTCAAGCAAATTGTCTTATTGCCAAATAATAATATTAGTAATTAACTAAAGGCCCCTTAATTCAATTACAACTAGCCATGACAATATATACAAAATACGCTTTGATCATTTCCTTGTTTATAAATACTTAAGTTTTATCTTGTATTCACAAATATACCATAGTAAAGTCCAAATGCTAGTTAGGTTTTTGCATGGTTTAAATTATTCATTATGAAACTGTACTGGGAAATTTTTATCAAAGTATTAACAAAGAATAATAATAGTTATTATGATTGGAGAAGTCCAGAATGGGGGTATGATTTATGTATAATAAAGCATTGCATAATATAGCATAATTGCATATATATATACACACACACGTATTACACACACATTCATCAAGATAGGATTTTTCAAAAGAAATTCTAAAATGATTTTTAAAAACTGAGGGGAATGTTACAAAAATCAATAAATTTATAATTTTCCTCAGGAAGGAACATTTCCTGACATTTGTACAAAGTAATTATTGTAAATAAATTTGATTTTGAATTACCCTTTAGATAGAAAACCAATGGAAAAAAGCAGTGAAAGAATTTAGATCAGGGTGTAAACAAGTTTGCAGCATATCTATAAATCACTCTGAACAATCAAATTGTGGAATGGATTTACAATTATTTTTTAAAATAGAATGAAGAAAATAATATAACTTCATAAAAAAATTCCTTTATAAGACAAAACACAGGAATAAGAAGAAACAAAATGGTATGATTTGGCCCTTCTTTTCTTGTGATTATCCCTATAAAGCCAAGAGTTGCTGAGAAATAATTAGAAAATCATAATAGGATATCTTGTGTTGTATTTGAACATTTTAGGTTCTAATGGAAGTTTCACTTTGCCTCCTATCATTTTGCTTCAGAGTTTGAAAAAAGATAGGAAAGGCAAAATTGAAAATAGATAAAATAAATAATGAACGAATGAAAGAAAGAAAGTCATGCTTCCAAAGGCATCTGAGAATAAATAAATGGACTCATTTTCACAGTACGCTGCTGCTTCTTATGAGAAGACTTGTCAAGGTTGTTTCTAAAGCTAGTTTAATGACTGAAAATTAAATGTTATTTTATCTACATCTTGACATGAAGAACAGATTTATCTTTTATTTCTCAGGAATATATCCTATATTACCTGTTGTTTGATTGATACTCTCAAAATTACTGTAAAAATCATTTTAGATATAAATTTGTTTCATTTTGATTATCCATTTCATTAATATAATTTAGGCTTAGCTACTCTAACTGTCCATGATCATTTCTGTTCACAAAATACCAGAAAATGTTTGAAAGTATTTTGAACATAACACTGACACAAGTGATAATATACTGAATACTTTGCTCCTAATGCCAACATAACCAGTCCTCCTTAAGGTTAACTGGATGGAGAAATTATAAAGTATCCTAAAATCTGCTACTATAATCTTGAGACATTTCATAATTTAAAACTAAAATTGTTTAGTGCTGATTATACATATTATAGCAATTTTAAGGAGACCATAGTGGTGCTGAAAGAGTTAATAGACATGGTAATCATGTTATTTTTAAGTGGGACTAGCATACAAATATCTCCCCAATAATTTCTGTACTAACACACTTTTTTTAAATATCAAAAAAAAATGTAGTAACTTCAAAACTGCTTTTATCCTCTTTCATCCCCCATTAATTTAGAATGTTTTGAGCATTTACTCACCAGGCACTGTGCTAGCACAGAGATAAAAGATAAATGAGAGACAACACCTGCCCTTACATGTTTTATCGTTCATTAAGGAATGCAGATATGTAGAATAATAACAATAAAATGTGATTAGGATTAAAATAATGACCAAAGAGACTTTGGATCACCAAGAATTGAACAACTAAATTGGTCTGGGGGAGACAGGCAGGGTTCTATAAAGCACATTGCATTTGAGAAATAGATACATTTTCCAATGAGGTTGTTACAAAAATGCATGACCATTGGAGGAACAAGTGCAGAAACTCAGAACTGTGAATGGGTGTTTCGAGTTTTGTGGCAATTTCACTAGGCCTGGAGATTGGGATGTGTAGTGGAATGAGATAGAGATGGGATGGACATGCTGGAAGTGGCAACATTGTGATGAGAGGACTATGCAGATGATGTTAAGGTGGGTGAAGTCAAGATACGTGATATTTATTCTGTATTTACTGGTATCTTTCATATCCCAGCCTGGAATTACCTGATAACAAAGGTGAATGCATTAGTTCAGAAAATAGACTTATGAATAACAACAACAAAAAGAAAACAGAGTATATGTCCATCTACACAATAGACAGCAGAAGTTTTTAGATAGGGAAAAAACCTACTTTAACTTTAATATAAAACGTTACATATTTTTAGTGTAGGTGAGTCTTCATCATTCTTTGTATATTGAAGACAAGTCACAGGAGAATAAATGCTTAGCATTAAAGAAATGGAATTTGATGGAATAATATGTGCAGTAAATGGCATGGGTTTAAATTTGAGGGATAAGGAGACATGGTCTTTAACACAAAGAGAAGGTGGTATTTTTTCACAATATAGAGAGGAAAATATACAAGAGGAGAAAAAGTTAGAAATCACTATTGTAAAAGAGTACAGCTAAACAGCGGCATATATCATTCACTAAATGAATTTGAAGCTGCTCATGGCAAATATGTAAGGTTTTATATTAAAGAGAAATGGAAGTAGTATATTATTTTTGTGACTATCAATGAAAATTTATTTCCTCATCTCTACTCAAGGATGATAGCAATCAGATTTGACAGATATTGTTCTGTTAGCTTGATGTTGTTGGATGTTTGTTGTAATAAAGGGCAGGTAAAGAAATATTTGTTGAGTCTGTATTCAGCACCATATACTGTTTATCTTTTTTCCCCCCAAAGACCAAAGTCCTTCATGAAAGCCTTATTGTCCACATTTAGAGGAAAATGAAATCAAGGCTCAGAGGGGTTAAGGTCAAATAATTATATAATGAGCCCAAGATCCTAACACTGGAATCTATGAACTTTTAACTACTCTGGTGTAACTTTCTCTATAGATCTGTATTTTCAATAGTACTTTCAGTTAAAATTCTAGAAAATATTTTCATGACAGATGACTGAAAGTATCACTTCAAGATTTTAATCATCAAAATCTTATCTGTGGACTGACTGAGAAATTAACTGACTTTGATATTGGATGATTGGAGTGTTTTCTCTACTGGTTGGAAGAGGGAGATAGTAATATTGGATAATTAATATTTATATCATTTATTTACTCTCTCAGGCTGAAGACATCTGACTTAAAAAATAGTATTAGGGGGCTGGGAGAAGAGGAGTAAAATAAACTTACAACCATGGTAGGAGCCTTTTCATGACTCTAGAATTCTGTTAATATCAGTTTTAAGTATGAATTGAATTCAGTTTATGGGAATACTATAACCAATAAATTGTATTGCCTCAACTAAGGGGCTCTGTCTAAATTGAGTCTATAAGATAAGTGTATTTTCAACTGCAGGGAGCAGGAGAATATTAGGCCTGAAAGTTTGAAAGAAGCCCCTGGAAGAAGATTATTTTAAGTTTAAATATAGTGAATATCATATTCCTCTGGCTAATCCTGCATATTGCTTGCATAATTAAGAGCAACAGCAATTGTGTCCAGGGAATCTGGGAGAACACACCAATAAGATTGTATGGTGGTTATTTTTCCAGACACAGGGTCTAGTTGTTTATGAAAAGATGCAGAACTTAAGATTGAATACAGTAAAGGAATTTATAATTATTGCTTGCTTATCAGTTTCCTTCTATTTAAGTATATTGAACAAGGAAACATGATGTACTCAGAATTCTTCGGTATAGGTCATTTATCACTCAGGGTCAATATACTTCTCGTATAGTCACCATGATTAATGCTGTACAGTTAGAGAGATGTATTTATAAGTAGAGGGAAGACTCATTTTATGGTAAAGAGAAACCATTTTTTCCAGTCGAAATTTAACTTTTTTTCCCCTTGTTCAATAACAAATTTCACATGACGTTCACTTAATTGAGCCAAATGGTCATGAGGAAAAGGCAGCTGCAGACTTAAAACTAAGCAGATAGTTTTAAAGAACACTGTCATTTTTCTGTTTGTTCTATCAGTAGTGATAATTAAACTTACTTCCTAGCAGTTGGATACTTTCTGTATAAAAGAAAATATAAAACTAAATTACAAACGCCATACCGAACCTGAAAGAAAAAAGAAATGAGTAGATATAATTGAACCTGTAAAGAGTTCATTTGTACATGGGACAATTCCTCCTGGGAAATGAAAGATCTCACAGCAATACAATGAATATACTTCTGATTTATGGTAATTAATTCTGAATGTGGGCTATCTAGCACATTGCTCAATATAGAAGATGAATTGTACAACTGAATTATCAGGGTCTTGGAAGTAAAATTAGCATAACCTTAGCAGAAAGTGAAGTTTTATACCTTATCTTCACATTGAAAGCATAGATCAAGCCATCCTGTCTTATTCTACTGCCCAGAGGTCCAATTATAAAGAGGAAATGAAGCAGAGAAAGAGCAGCTTTCCTATGTATTCTTGCATGACACAAGTTTTTTTGAGTATCATGTCATTTAGAGACAGATTGGGATACCTTCACTCCATTAATTCTGACCTCAAGATAAGAGTCAAATGAGAGTAAATATTTTCTCCTATAGCAAAATGCTTCTTTATACTCAGGTTTGGAATGGAGTGGTGTAATCAAAACTATTGAAAGGTACTTATGCTTGCTTCTACTAAAGAGACAGATAGGATGGATTCCTAACAGAAATTTTTGAGGTTCCTTGCTTTAATTTGTATGCTACTGCATCTTGGACAGTTTATTTAGCCTTTAATAATTATTGATTCCATCAAGGTTTCAGAAATTTAGCATCAGTATTTAGTCTTTAGCTATTTGTAAAAGAAAACGTTTAATAGATCATTCATTTTCTTTTTGAACTTCTAAGTGGTGAATTAATTACAATTGTAGAATATTTAGGTTTAAAGAGAGAGTTAGAACTTCATGGAATCAATACCATGCATTCAGGAGAACAAACTATGCCATCATTTATACAGTCAGAATCAAATAAAGGTATTACTTTATGTAAATTCGAAGTCATACAAAGGCCAAAAAATCTAAACCATCAGAATTTTTTCAAATATTCAATATTAGTTACCAACAAAATAATTTCTAATTTAAATAACCACACATTCGCTATTTAAAATTAATTTGAGTTTGTATTCTTAAACATTTTTTCTCCAAAGGAAAACTGAGTGAAAGATACAAGCTTTCTCTTATGCACCATGCTCCCACATATCTGCAGCCTCTCCCACTACCAAAATACCACACCAGAGAGGTACCTTTATTACCATAAACAAACATACACTGTTACATCATTGTAACCCAAAGTCCATAGTTTACATTTAGTTCACTTGATCCATAGTTTACATTTAGTTCACTCTCAAGTGTTGGTGTTTTATCATTTTGGACAAATGTCTGTGTATGTTGTATTATCATACAGCATGGTTTCACTGTCCTAAATTTCTTGAATTTTGCATATTCATTTCCTCCTTCGTTCCTAATCCCTAGCAGTCACTGATCCTTTCCCTGTATTCATAGTTTTACCTTTTCCAGAATGACAAAATTGAGATCATATATAGTCTTTTCAGATTGTCTTCTTTCACTTAGTGGTATGAAATTAAAATTCTTCTCTGTCTTCCTTTGTATATCACTACATTTCCCTACTAAATATCATTTCATTTTCTGGGCATACTTCATTTTATTTATCCAATGACCTACTGAAACACATCTTAGTTGCTCCCAAGTTTTGAAAAGTATGAATAAAGCTGCTATAAGTATCGATGTGTAGGTTTTGTATAGAGTTAAGTCTTTAACTCCTTTGGATAAATACCAGGGGAAATGATTGCTGTATTTTTAGCAGGAAAATGTGTTGTTTTATAAGAAACTACCTAACAACCACCCTGTACCATTTGTGTTCCCACCATCAACAAACGAGAGTTTCTGTTTGCTGCACGTATTTGTCAGCACGGGATGTTTTCAGTGTTTTAGATTTTGGCCATTCTAATATGTGTGTATGTAATAATTGCTTTAATTTGTATTTCCTTGATAACACATGATCTGGAGTATATTTTCTTATGTGACTATGCTATGAACATGGCATATTTTCATGTTATAAACAAGGTGTATAAATATCTCACTGAAATATTTGCTTTCTGATTTCAGTTATGTACCTAGGAGAGGAATTGCTAGATCAAATGTAAATTATTTTTAAAAAATTTTTGGAGAAAGTTCTATAGTCTTTTCCACAGCAGCTATACCATTCTACATTCCCACTAATAATGGACAAACGTTCAAATTTCTCCAATCCTGGCTCAAAATTGTTTTTCATTTTATAGTAGTCAACCTAATGAGTGTGAGATTCTATCTTATAGTTTTGATTTGTATTTCCCCAATGATTAGTAATGTTGAACATCATTTTGTGTGCTTATTGGTAATTTGTATATATTTTTTGAGAAATGACTAGGAAAGTCCTTTGCCCATTCTTAAATTAGATTGTTTGATTTTTTGTTACTGAGTTGTAATAGTTCTCTATCTTGTCTGGATACTAATCCCTTACCAAGTGTATGATTTTGGAAATATTTTCTTCTGTTCTGTTGGTTGGCCTCTCTGCTAATAATATGTTTTGTTGTATATTTTAGCTATAATGAAGCCAATTTTATCTACTTTGCTATATTACCTGTGCCTTTGCTGTCATATCCAAGAAATTATTGCCAAATTCAGAGTCCAGTGTGGAGATTTTGTCCTAGGTTTTTTTCAAAGTGTTTTGTTGTTTTAGTCTTGCACTTAAGTTTTTATTCATTTGGATTATTTTTGTATGTGATGTTAAGTTTCCAACTTTATTATTTTGCGTATCATGTAGGTATCTATTTTTCTCAATATTTTTGTTGAAAAGACTGTCCTCATTCCATTGAATGATCTCAGTACCCTTGTCAAAAATCATTTCACCATCTATGTGGTATTTATTTCTGGATCTCTAGTCCAGAGGTCTATATGTCTGTCTTTTTATAGCAGTACTGTATTGTTTTAATTAATGTGTCTTTGCAGTGTGAATAGGAAACCCAATTCCTTTAAATTTGTTGTTCATAAGGATGCTTTGGCTATTTGGGGACCTTTGAGATTCTTTATGAGTTTTGGGATTGGTATTTCTATTGCTACAAAAATTCCATTGAGATTTTGACAGAAATGGAAGTAAATCTATAGGTTGCTTTGAAGAGTATTGACATTTTAACACTAAATCCTCCAATTCAGTGACATGGTATATGGTTCTAATTATTTAATTTCTCTTCAATATCTCTTTGATTTCCTTGAGCAGTGTTTGTAGCAGTTATTATAAAGTCCTTCATCCTTTTCTTAAGTTAATATCTAAATATTTTACTCTTTGACACTATTATTAATGTGATTGGTTTTTCAGTATCCTTTCAGATCTCTCATTGTTACTATATGGAAATACAGTTTTTTGTTTTGACTTTATTCTGCTACTTTGAATTCCTTTTTTTTAATTTTAGTTTTAACTGTGGAATCTTTCATGTTTTCTATATAGATTATATCATCTCCAAACAGAAATAATCTTACTTCTTCATTCCCAATTTGAATATCTTTTATTTTCGCTAATTTCTCTAACTTAAATTTTTAGCACCATGTTGAATAGAAGTGCTAAAGTGTACCTATATACTTTATTTCTGATCTTAGAGAGAAATATCAGTGATTCACCACTGAGTATGATGTTCACTGTGAGTTTCATGTATGACTCTTATTATGGTAAGACAGTTTCCTTCTATTCCTGTTTCTTCTGTGTTTTAATCATAAAAGTCTGTTGACTTTTGTCATATGTTCTTCTACCTCAATCCTGATTATTATATAGACTTTTTTCCCTTCATTTTGTTAATATTTTACATTGATTTTCATATATTCAATAATTTTTGGATTCCAGGAGTAAATCGTATTTGGTCATGGTATATAAATAATCCTTTGAATATTCTGATAAATTTAGTTTATTAATATTTTGTTGAGATTTTTAAATCAGTGTTTATGAGACAGTTTACTTTTTTTTGTAGTGTCTTTGTCTTTGGTATCATAGTAATGGAGCCCTCATAGAATAAACTACAAAGTGTTCCCTGTTCTTTATTTATCTATGTTTTTAAGTTTGGAAAGAATCGGTATTAGTTCTTTTTAAAATGCTTTTTTTTTTTTTAATTTCACCAGTGATTTCTTTAGGTCCAGGAATTTTCTTTGTTGGGAAAAATTTTTATTAGTGATTCAATCTCTTATTACTTATAAGTCTATTCAGATTTTCTGTTTCTTCAGATTTAGTCTTAGGTTTTATGTTTCTAGGATGCTTTTCTTTTTACTTACAGGTTTTCCAATTGTTGGCATACAATTGTTCTTAGATCTCTCTTTAAAGCTTTCTTATTTCTGTAGAATCTATAGTAATGCCCCACCTTCATTTCTAATTTTAGTAATTTGAGTCTTCTCTCTTTTCATCCTAGTTCTTCTTACTAAAGCTTATCAATTTCTTGATATGTCCAAAGATCCAACTTTCTAGTATTGATTTTTCTCTACTGCTTCTCTATTTCTCAATTCCATTTGTCTTTGATCTAATCTATATTATTGTTTTTATCCTCTTTGCTTTGAGATTTGGTTATTCTTCTTTTTCTAGTTCCTAAGCTGTAGAATTAGGTTGTTGATTCTAGATTTTTTTTATTGTAAACATTTGCAGCTCTAAATTTCCTTCTTATAGTTGTGTGCTATTGCTGTACCCTAAAAGTTTTGATATGATATGTATTCATATTTATTTGTCTCTAAGTATATTTGTTTAATTTTCCTGTACTTTTTTATTTGATCATTTGTTTAAAAATATGTTATTTAATTTCCACAATTTTATGAATTATCCAATTTTCCTTCTTTTAATGATTTCCAAATTTAACAATTTGTGGTCAAAAGCATAAACTAGAAAATAGTTTAATGCATTCGTCTCTTAAATTCTATAGAAAACAAGATTTAGAGTTATAAACCCAAGTTATAGAAGTAACAGCTTTTTGACTAATACTTGGTTTTGTTATTTTAATGTATGAGTCTTGATTCATTTAGAAAACAAAAAAGTACATTGCAAACTAGTTTTTTTTTTATAATTGCCTATGTATTTACCTTTATTTACATCTTTCTATCGCAATGACTTTGAATTACTTTCTAGTGTTCTTTCATTTCAAATTGCACTTTCCTTGAACGTGTCTTACAGAGTAGGTCAAGTGGTGGTAAACTCACTCAGCTTTGGTTTATCTGGGTATATCTTAATTTCCTCCTCACTTTTAAAGGATAGTTTATCACATAGGACATTTTTGGCTGATAGTTTTTTTGACACGTCAAGTATTAGAAATGTGTTAATAATCTAATTTAGGATCCTTGTATATAATGGTTTGCTTCTCTCTTGCTGATCTCAGTATTATCTCCTTGTCTCTGACTTTCATTTCCTCATATTTAATAATTTCCATTGTCTCCTTTTATGTTCACTGATTCCTTCTTCTAACCATTCAAAATGTCTCTTTGAATCCCTTAATAAATTTTTAATTTTAGTTACTGTACTTTTCAACTCCAGAATTTATGTTAGTTTAAATTTAGGTTTTCTATATGTTTATTAATGTATTATTAATGTATTAACATACATTGTTTTTTCCACACCTTCCTTTATAATTCATTGAAATTTTTTAAGAAAGTTATCTTAAAATCTTGGACAAGTGTATCTGCCGTCCAGTCATTTTCGGAGGCAGTTACTCTTGCTGGTTTTATTTTTTTCCTTTGAATGGACCATACTTTCTGTATCTTTATATGTCTTATTTAATATGTATATTTGAGTCAAATAATGTTAGTGGCTCAGGAAATCAGATTTTTACTTTTACCAGGGTTTGCTTTTCTATTACCCTTTTTGTTGTTGTTGTGGGTTTTATTTGTGGGTTGTCTCTGTTCAAAAAACCAATCTAAGATATAAACTTTAGTCATCTTAGGTCTTTTCTGAGCCTTTCCCTGAAATTGCATGGTTGCTTTCTAATTTTACTCATATATATAGCCCTGGTCTTTGATATCTGGCTCCCAAAGGAAAATAAAAAGGTTGCTTATCCTTTAAATACCATGTAAAATAATTCAGCTAGAGAGAGCTTGCAGCATTGTAAAGAGATAAAACAACATTGTGTCCCTCCATTATCATAAGCGATAATCAATTATCAAAGTAAATATTCTCCATATTTAGAGGACATGATCCTTTAGCATAACCTGATACCCAGAAGTTATGTGTGAGATGCTCCAAGAACCCATGTACAGCTGCCTTCAAAATAAATGGGAGTAGGGATGGGTAACTCTGCTGAGTTAAAATTGACTGAAAGTAACAACAATTTACTATCAAATAATTTTCCTGTAATATCCAAACTTAGACTTTGGAGTCCAAAGTGCTTAAATAAGGCATATTCTGCCAGTATAATTATTGTCTTTGAGGGGAGACATGTTCCTGGTTTTTTCTACTCTGATATCTTTCTGAAATAACATTGGCCCATTTTTAAATTCTCGTTGTTTGAATTCATATTGTTCAGTGTAAAGAGGTTTTGTTTTGTTTTGTTTTGTTTTTGGTCAAATTTGTATAGTAGTTTTTAATCACATATATTTTGCAAATATTTCTCTCAATTTATGATTTGTCTCTTATTCTCTTAACATTGCCTTTCCTAAAGCAGATATTTTTAAAATTAATAAAGTCCAGAACATCATGTATTTATTTCATTGACCCTGCATTTAGTGTTGTATCTAAAAATTTATTGCAATACTCAAGGTCACCTATGAATTCCCCAGTTATTCTCTGGGAGTTTTATAGTTTTTGTTTATAGTTATGTGTGTCATCCATTTTGAGTTATTTCTGAAGAGCATAAGTTATGTATCTAGATTCATTTTTGCATATAAATTTCCAACCATTTGTTGAGAAGATTGTCTTTGCTCCATGGTACTGCCTATATTCCTTTTTCAGAGATTTGCTGAATATATTTTGCATGAGTCTTTTTTTTCTCTTTGTTATGCTCCATCCATCTATATGCTTGCCTTTACCAAAATTGCACTGTTTTGATTTCTCTAACTTTATAGTAAATCTTCAAGTTGGGTAGTGTCAGTTCTCCAACTTTGTTCCTCCGTCTTGTATTGCTATTCTGAGTCCTTTGACCCTTTATAATCTTGGAATTAGTTTTTCAATATCCATAAAAATAATTTAAGGTTTTTGTTGAATTTCATTGAATCCATAAATCAATTTGGGAGAAAACTCAAATCGTGATAATATTGAGTATTCTCATCCATAAATATTGAATATCTCTCCATTTTTTTGGTTCTTTTTGATATCTCTCATCAGAGTTTTATAGTTTTTCTCATATTTTTGTACATATTTTGTTATATTTATGCATAATTATTTTACTATGGGTAGTGATACTGTAACAGATAGTTTCAATTTTGCATTCTACTTGTTCATTGATGCTATGTAGGAAGATAGTTGACTGTTGTACATTAACATTATATGCTACTGATTTCATATAATCATTTATTAGTTCCAGGTTTGGGCTTTATTGGGATGAAGGGGCAATTTGTCAAGACTGTCTTAATGATCATTTTTATCTCTTCATTTTATACTTAGATCTTTATCTATTTCTTATGCTCATCTATATTATCCACTTATTGTCAGAAAGTAGCTTGTTGGGTCCAGGTTTATTCATTCTGTAAGTCACCTACTCTCAGTACAATCCCCCACAACATAGATACTGTACTTTAGGCCTTTACTGTATTTCATTCCTACTGAAATAATTGATACTTATATGTCTCCCGAGAATGTTTCTTACGTGCAAGAAACTCAGACTCAAAGTCACCCAGCCACTTATAGTATCATACTTCCTAAAAAGTTCCTGGCATATTAAAATATTGTTTGTAATGGTAGCATACTGGATACACTCTGTGTGCATCAATATAAAACCCATCAGTTAAATCTTTGACTGTACAGAAAATAAAAAAAAAAATCATTAGACAATGAGGGAAAACTGTGTCATGTATATTATTTGAAATGATGTGACAGAAAAAAAATGTGGAGCAAATGATAACTATCATATTGAATTTACTATGATAATACTTTGAAAACAAAAATATACATTAACATATAGTAAATGACATAGAAGAAATATCTGAAATAGGAGGGGACAGGGAAAATGGAGACAAGAGTATTCATTGTTACACAAAATGGCAATAATTGGACTTTTTAATATCTTCTAAGAGTGAAAAGAGTGGTTCTTCCATTCGTGATTTAATGAAATTCTTTCTTTTTAATGTTGTATTCAATAGAAGACAGACTTTTATGTTTTAAAAAAGAATGTCTAAATGTAGTTTTTGAGCAAGTTATGAATTTTAAATTGTTTTAATGTATTCCCTCAGACATGAATAAAGGGAAAGTGAGAATGTGCAACTGGGTTTATCGTCTATAATCATATATCTGACATAGAATACATTTCTTAGATTAATAATCTGTATTGTGTGTTTGATCATACACATATCATACAAGCAAAAGTAGTTTAATTATAGTAGCCTATTATTTTAAAAATAGAACTTCTAACTGGCCCCTGTGATCCTGGCCCAAAAATATGGTCATAAATTAAACTTTTGCACTTAACATTAACTTTTTAGGTAACCATCTGGTGTGATCTTTTTTTAAATATGTGAAAAAATATATAAATATTTCCTGCCATGTTTTTATTCAAGTACAAACTGCAATTTATTTTACAACACAAAAACAACGAATAGAGAGCAAAGAGCTTTATCAAAGGGCATCTAACCTGGTAGATTATTTTCAAAATCTCCTTTTGCTTTAATCAAAACTGTGTATATGTTTACATATGTGCATGTGTGTCTAGAAGTGAGAGCGGTAAAAACAATATTTGATGAACCTTCAATTCCCAGGCAATTTTTGATCCATCACTTTAAAGTGATATTACAATGTTATAATGAGAAAACTCAAAAAAGCTAGGTCCAAAACAACTGAATCTTTCATGACCCAGTTTTTATATCAGCAGCCTTCTGTAGGGCACCAACTTGCTGCTTCCTGGACTCTGTCTGCTGAAGTCCCACCTCTCCTTCTGCAGAAGTGTCCTCTTACACATAGCCCTGAAATGTTTAACGTTCATCATTCTCCATTAAAACACAGGGTATCTTTGCAATATCCTGTTGGATGCTATATTTAAATAAAGTAAATTTCTGAAAGGCACTTTTCTTATGCTGTCATTCTAGGGGCAAGCTGTTTTTCATAAAATCTTAAAGAAGCAGTGTATTGAGTTTCTTACCCCATATAAGAATACAGTCAATTTCATTTCTAAAATTATCACCCCATATAATTTAATAGCCAAGATTAATAACAAAATATTCTAAAGACACAAAAAACATGTTAAAAAAAAGATAAATACATAATTGCATGAGTTTATGCATGAATAAAAGCTGGTCGGATAATTTAGACCAAGATCTCTTATTTAGCTGCCTTTGTATCATAATATATGAGTTGTTACTTGATAATTATTTATTTTTGTATAAAAACACCTAATTTAGTGACCAATTATAGAAAGCATAGAACCATTTTTATTGGCAAAAGAAGCATTTAAAAATATTAACAATGGAAATTAATACAAATTAAACTTGTGAATTTGAGCTAATATAGTCTATCTAGTTGACTTAAATATACCCATTTAGGGAAAAAAACTTTATTTGAGCTCA
This sequence comes from Solenodon paradoxus, assembly GCA_004363575.1. Taxonomy (NCBI): domain Eukaryota; kingdom Metazoa; phylum Chordata; class Mammalia; order Eulipotyphla; family Solenodontidae; genus Solenodon; species Solenodon paradoxus. Next base: position 342,147 of record RJWH01000354.1, on the reverse strand, counting down.
AGATTGCAAGATATGTGCTTTTAGAACTTTTTTGAAAGATGAAAGTTCTTAAGAAAACACAGATTTCTGGATTTTCCTTTTTTTGGCAGTGTATAAAGATTAGTGTGAGAACCCACAATGGTAGTTAAAAAAATGCTGGTAATTTAATCAAACATGTCTGGGATATTCTTCAAAGGTTGGTTAAACATCTTATAAAATTAATTAGCAAACCCATCTGGACTGGGGTCTTTTCCAGATGGAAAACTTTCATTACCACCTATCATTTTTCATGTTTTATTATAGGTATAGTTTTAGTTTTGGAGAATTTCAGATAGATGTGTACAATAAATAAAGCAACATAGTTGTTTAATATTCAGTCAAGAAATCATTCTGTATAGCCAAATATACAATCATATTTTTAAAATAACAAAGGTCGTATTTCTGAAATGCCTGAATTAACACAAACCTTTTTCTTAACATTTGCAAAACTTAATTTTTAGTATTATTTAGTATTTGCCTAAATCTAATTACAAATCTCAATATTCAAATAAACTCTACTAAATCTATAAACATACTCAATTTATATCTGTGTAGAAAGCATAACATTCCTGAAGTAGGTTCTCATACTCAATTATGATTTAGATATATGTATATTTTTATTTCAACTGGGAAATTTTTGATTAAGCATATTTTAAAAAGCTACCCCATCTCTCCTCATACTTTGGCAGCTTCATCCATACCAGGTAGTGAGATGTGACATCTGACTGTAAAATTTGAAGCTTTTAAGAATGTTAAGTTCTCACAAGTTGGCATTTTAATAGACAGCCATGCTGAATTAATTGGTAGAGAAAGAAAACATACATAAACAATAGAATCAGTTACTTGAATATTTTTATTAAATTTGACAAATATTTTTGAATACTTAGTTTAAACCTAGCAATGACATGTGCACTAAAAATAAGATATTTAAAATATAAGAGTTTGGGAGAGGCTGTAGAAATGCAGACAAGGAATTGAAATATTGTTTGATGAGATGAAAGGACCATGTTCTAGGTAGAGTGGTAGCTCAGGTAGGATGCTCAACTCTCCTTGGATATTGTAAAAATCTCCATAGATACAAAGAAGCCGAAAATGCTTTTCTGGCATATGTGACGGGAAGACCATTACAGGCAAAAGGAATAGCATGCATAGCAATATAGAGTACAACACAATCAAAATCTGTCCAGTAGTTTCTTTCTTTACAGCAGTAATAGAATTTTGATTTGACTACTTTTCCCCCACTTAATTAGTGAAATACAATATTAGGGATTTTAAGAGAATCCATCCTATTCCCTTTTTGCTATGGAAGACAACACGTCTTACAAGAGACACCATCACATAGGGACATGTGATCTAAAATGAGTATGTGAATATTCATTTGATAATTTCAAAAATACATTTAAATCAATGCCTCTTATGAAATTACTAAACAGATCCAAATGTACCACTAAGAGGACTTTACTTAGACTTGAGATGTTAGCTAGGGTCAAGCAACGTTATACAAGGACATTTAGCTGAGCTGTAACCTACTTTCCCTCCAGGGCTGAGATGATGTCTTTTATTATCCTAAGAAATTTGTTATAATAAATTCAGATGAGGTGTTACCATCCTCATTTTTCCCCCACAGATCATAAGGCACGGTTGGTTTACACAGCTCAATCTCCTTCACGGCCTGGGGACATTTTGATGTAGTAAGGAGAATCCTTCTACAGAAGCACACATACGCACGCATATACACACAGCTGTTTCATTCACTGTTGTCAGAACCAATTTGTGCTAAAGGGAGGGAGGTGAATAATGAGTGCCTACACTAATTCACACTTTAGAGAGGACACAGATGGGTCATTTGATTACCTGTTAGGATTGACCTTCGAGTAGCAGCACCCATAGGTAGGAAGGCAATATTCTGAGAGACAGCATCTCTTTCCTTGGGAACAAAATCCATTTCCTTCTGAGAGACTGATGAGCTCTACCCACTAAGTCCAGAAAGGATAAGCTAGTCTCTAGAATAGAGCCTGATTCAGAACAGACACAACATGAGTTTCAAGGCTGAAACATGTAAGAGCAATAGAATAGTCCCATCCTCTTCAGGGTGGATCCAGAGATAGATATTTTCTGTCTCATATCCTCTACCATAGAATTCAGGAGACTCTGAACCATTCTTGATGGACACACACACACATACAAACACACACACAATTTTATAATAGAAATTTTAACCTAAAAGTGTCTTTCAGCTGACTGTCCTTCATTATTTGAAATTAACAAAATCAATTATTAAGAAGACTCACAGGTAAATACATCCCAAATTCAATTTTTAGAGCATGAAGTGTTAATAGGTATATAGAGGGGAGAAGAAGGAAGCTTGATAATCCAAGTGCTTTGAAAAAGTCTGAGTTAACAAAATTAAATTATATAAATTCTCAAAGTTTTGTTTCATATGCTTATATAAATTCCGAATGAAGAAATGTAATAGTGAACATATCCCAAATTATTTTTAAAATCAATGATGTTTTAATCTAAGGATTTATATTAGCTTCTCCCTGGAAACTGGTATTCTGTAAATTTAGAAATGTTGGTATCATCATCATTGTTGTCACTATTGTCATAGTTAAGACTGATTAATAAAAAAATGGATTCTGTGTGTCTTGAGTCAACCCCAGGAATATATATTTTAAGGAATATGTATTTTATGATACTCACTAATTAGTCTATATTTAAAAGCTATTAATCCACACTAAAAGCAGGCTCTCTGATAAATACTGTCTTCAAGTTCTCTCAAGTTAGGGACAGAGGGTAAACAGAAAAGTTGAATGTTCTTGGGGATTTTGCAAATTTCAAGGGAAGAATAAGGATAATATTAGCAAGAGTTGTGGTTAATATGTAAGTTCTGTTAAGATCAATATTAAATGAAAATTATTCCTGGAGATCTAAAATCTTAAACCTTTATAAATGATCTATTTACTTATAACCTGTTACAATTTGATAGGTATTGACTATACTTCAACTGTATGCACACATTTGGCACAAATTTTTAATACTGGAGGTGGTTGAGGTTGAGTTCATGCTATTGATGAAGTTTGAGAGGTTAAATTAGACGTAAACCATTTAAGAAGCACTAGGGAGAAAGCTGTTTGGTGAAGTAAAAATAACATAAAATAGACTGTGTATATGCTTTTTTGCCAGGGGAAAGAATCAAAAGGAGATTTAGAATAGGATAGAGAAAAAGTATAAAGATTTTATAAAAAGGGATGAGATTTGAGCATTGCTTTGGAGAAGCAGGTAATTGACAGAAGAACATCCTAGAAGGAAAAGATCATTGAAAAAATAAAAGCAATGTATATAGGAAGGAATGTGCATATCTGTTCAGAAAAAGAGACATATGTTATTGGATTATGGGATCATATAAGGATGTGGCAGAATATAAGGTAAGAAAAAAGTATATCAGATCACGTATCTTAAATACCATGTTTTATATGATATTTCCTCTATAGATATTTACAAACTCCTGAGTGTTTGTAGAGTGTAAGATATTTCATGAAGAAATTTAGGGAAATGAACACAAAACTCCTGGTAACAGCTAAAGTGAAAGGTGAGACTGCGTTACTACCTATTGCTTCTGTCTTTTATTTTTATTTTATTTTAAAATAATGTTATTATTTTATTTGCATTGCTATATTCTTTTTAATTTAAATTACACCTCATTCTGCATTTCACACCACACACACTATGAGCTCTACTCCCTCTTGCCATCACCTTGTTCCCTCCTTTCTTCCATCTCACCTCCCACACTCCCGGTAGTCACAATCTTGCATTCTATGTATTTTGTTTAGATTTTTCTATTTGTTGTTTTGTTTTGTTTATATTTCACATATGAGTGAAGTCATTCTATACTTGCCATTTTCTTTGTGTCTTATTTCACATAAGATGATCCCCTGCAGGACCTTCCATGTTGTTCTAAAGAGCAAAAATTTTATCTTGTTTAATAGCTGCATAGAATTCCCTGAGTAGATATGTTACAACTTCTTATCCAGTCATCTATTGACAGGCATTTAGGCTGTTTCCATGTCTTGGCTATTATGAATTGAACTACAAAGAACATAGAAATCAGCTATTTTTTCTACTTAGAATTTTTGTATTCTCCGGGTATATGCCTAGGAGTGGGATTGCTGGATCAAATGGTAGCTCCATCTTTATATTTTTGAAAAATTACCATACTGTTTTACAAAGAGATTTCACTAAATTGCATTCCCACCAACAGTGTAGGAGGGCTCCTTTTGTTCCCACCCCTCTTCAGTACTTGTTATTGACAGATTTTTTGGTATAGATAATACCCTCTGATATGTGGTAATATCTCATTGGGATTTTTTATTTGCACTTTTCTGATGATGAGTGATTAGAGCATTTTTTTAACGCATCTGTAGGTCATCTCTGTGTCTTCTCTAGTAAGTGTCTGTTCAGCACTTCTGTTCATTTTTTTGAGTAGGTTGTTTTTTGTTATTAAGGTTTGTGAATTCTTTATATATTTTGGAGATTAAACTCTTGGCTCACGTGTTTTGTGTAAATATCTTCTCCCATTTAGTGGGCTGCCTTTTGTTTTAGTGGTGGTTTCATTCATTACATGGTAACTTTTCAGCTTGATGTGATCCCCATTGTTTAGCTTTACTTTAATTCATTTGACCATAGGTGTCCTTTGCCCAAAGATATCTTTGAGGTTGATGCTATAGAGTGTTTTTTCAATATTTTCTTCTATGGACTTTATTGTTTGGAATCCTTTGTCCATGTCTTTGATCAATTTTAGTTAACTTTTGTATAAGTGCTAATAAGTTGTCTCTAATTTCATTATTTTGATGGTATCTGTCTAGTTTTCCCAACACCATTTGTTGCATAGATTTTCCTTCTCCATTGTATGCTCTTGGCTTCTTTCTTTGTCATAGATTAACTGCCCATATAGTAGTTTTTATTCAGCTCTAATTTTAGTCCACTTACCTGTGTGCCAGTTTATTATAAAATACCATACTGTTTTGACGATGATTGCTCTATATTATATTTTGAAGTATGATTCCTCTGCTGTTCTTTTTTCTGAGAATAGCTTTGGCTATTTGAGCCTTTTTTGTCATTCCATACAAACTTAAGTACTGTTTGTTCAATTCTCTGAAAAATATCCCTGAATGTCTCTGTTGCCTCTTTCCCATTTGTTTTTGTTTGCAGTTTCCTCGGAGTAATTCTGATTCATCTTCCCTGCCATGTATCCCTTTAGAATTGGGTTTAGTTTGTCTGTATTTTATGAATAAACCGCTCTACTCTACCACTCAGTGATCACTCAGAGATATGTTAGACATCTGGATTATATAGAAATTTCATTTGTATGTCATAGAGCCAGACTGGGTAGGCAAGCTTGTTAGCATACCACATATTTTGAAGATTTCTGATATTTTCATTGATAAAAACATTAAAGTTATTTCTGATTTTTCAAAGAAAATTGCATTTGCTTTGTAAATAGGTATCAACTTTCTCTTCTACATTTAATGGATACTATATAAAAAATAAAAAGTGGTTATAAAGTTTTTCTAAATAGGCCTATGTAGACATATGGCAGTTCTAAAGTTTTTCTGAATAGGCCAATGTGTACATACAGATACTTCAGTAGGTGTTATTGTACAGATACACAATTTTATTAACAATTATTTTTGTTATTCCATGGAGAGGAGGACCCAAACTTTGTTTTTAACATCTCAGTGATTGTTTCCTAGCACCAATAGGCCAACCAATTTGGCCTAACAATTTGATTTACTTCGTATTTGGTCCAACATTTCACTAAGTATATACTTCCTAAAAACTTGGATGATAATTATCAACATAATACCCATATATAAACAGAATGGTGTTTTTATTTTATTCTTAAATAAAATCACTTACCAATGGTATGTGTGCGCTTGTGAGGCATGTACATCTTGGATTCAAATTGAACACTGTTATTCACATTTCCTATTCCATATTTATGTCCATATAATGTTGTATTTATCATGGCTATCACAGACATAGCTTCACAAAATATTGACATGATTGAAAGACATACCTCGCTAGCTAATGCTGAAACTATGAATTCTTAAAGCTTAAAGTTTGTTCAGGGTTGCTGGGTTTCCCTTGAGAATATTAAATGTTAAGGACACCTCTGTGAGCTTACTGCAGTAAGATACCCTGGTACACAACTGGGGGATCATGGCCATCATACTTGTTTCTTAACAACTAGCTAGGACATGAAAATGGCAGGTAATGAGGAGGATAGGGGAAATAGCTTGGGTTTCAAGGTACAAGAAAATATTTCATGAATAGGTAGTGATAAAAGAAAACAGCCTGATGATAGATAAGGTTGCAGCTCAAAGATGTAGTAATGAGAGTTGAGGATATATATATATATATATATATATATATATATATATGAGTTATATTTTCTGTTCATGGACCACTATATAATATATAATGCGTGCCTGCAAACCTAATGGTATCAGGAAACCATGTCTCATACCCATTTCATGTCACCATTAAATACTTTTCTTATTCCACCAAGTTCAATCCAGTCTCTGGCAAGAATTAAGGTATCTTCAATTTAGAGGTCTTTGTTATCTCCTCCTGATATTAATTCAGTACTGAATAATAGTAATTTCGAAATATTGGGAATATTATGAATTGAGCAAGAGAACATTTTAATGTTCAGCCTTATTTTTCCTAAGGAAGGTTCATTTTCCTTTAGTCCTTATTTAGACATTTGGAATTAATGTGTGCTTGCATACTAGCCACTCAGTGACTGCCTCCAGTGACTGCCTGATGAAAATGATTTTTAAAAACCTGCATATTAGGGTAATCTCTTCCATTTGAAAAAACTACCCTCTAGGGTATACATAGTTTCAACAACAGTTTTCCAAGTACATTGCAGACTTTTAAGAACAGTGACCAATTTTTAATTGTCTGAAAGTCTGGGAAAAACAGATTTACCATCAAAGCAAGCATTGGTTTTAGAAAACATACAATCTGCATTAGCCTATCTCTATCATTAAGTGCTATAACATGGATGAAAGAAATTATAAATTAAAATAGTTGAATTATATCATTATACTTTATCATGATGAGCCCTTTAATCAACTGCTGCTATCCCTCCAGGACATTCCAGAATTTTTATTTTTGGAATTTTGAACTCTGTACTTATATCCTTTAAAGATAATGAAGTAATCCAATTAACTCCTAATTTCCTTCTTTTTTTCTAATTTGTGAATTCTACTTAATGTTAATCTCCTAAACACATTCAGGAAGTGTGAGATTAGAAAAGGTCAAGACAAAATACTAGCATATTTAACCAATACATTTTTAGACTGTTTATAGAAATTCTCTGAGTTGCATAGCAACAGTATTTAATTACTATTTGCTATCCATATTTTAATAATTTAATTAGTATTTTTGCTTCATTAAATTGCTACACCTAATATATTTAATTAATTCAATTCATTGCATTTTTTAAAAGGTTTTTATTTTCCCCACGTTGCTGTGCAACTAGAATTTGAACCATATTTATCTTCTATTCAGATGTAACATAACACAGAGAAAATATTTTCCTTTTAAATATATCTGTTCTCCAAATCTAGAATTAGAATTAGAATTTGGAAAGGATGGACATGCCTTTACAATTACACCATGTTCAGAAAAATGAGAAAATTCACAGATGTGTTTTTTCCTTCTTTTTTAAAGATGAGAAAAATAAACTGGGAGAATAAAATAATCCTTTAATTCCTTATAGTAAAGTTTTGAAAGTTGCTCTTGTGAACTACTCAGTGAATTACAATAAATGAGGTACATGATTAACTTTCCTTTCTCTTATTTCTAATATGTTTATAATGAATAGCAATTTATTGTCTTTAGCTTCATAGTTACAGCATTTCTTAGTAGCCCATGAACTTTCTATTTATATCATTTTGGAAATCTCAAAATTCCTTAATATGACGTATTCAAAGTGGAATCTCTATCTGCTAACATTCAAAGCTTTTATTCATAGTCTGCTATATAAGTAATGTTGCCTTTGTAGAGGGTGCCTTCCCTCAAGTCTCCTATTGGACACACAGACACACACACACATGCACATGAAAATAGCATGTACCTACAAAACAAAATCCAGAATCAAAGCACACAACGAGGAAGAATAAAATTCTAATGGTAACTAATTGGAATAATTTCTTGGAGTCATTTAAGACAATGAACAGAACAATCCATAGAATTTTTAACTATACTAATTTAGTTAAGTTCTATCTTTAGCAGATAACACATTTTTTCTTCTACATGTAATTCAAGGTAAATCATTTCTTTTAAATAATAATCAGAACTTTTAAAATCATCAGAGCTCAGTGAACCCCCTGAAATTTTATGAAAACAAGATTATGTGTCACATGTGTTTGTGTTTTTCTGGGAAGAGGATAAATGGTTTTAAATCTATGACTCCAAAATTGTTAAGAACTCTGTCTAAGCTGGATGTATTTTGTGTAGAATAATTGCAATGCAGAAAGCAGAAATTAATCAATGGACAGATTTTATTTCTGTAATTGAAAAAAGTAGCTAAATCAATGCTACAAATGGATTTTGTTATGTACTTATACGAAATAAGATTGCTGTAAGAAATGTCATTAAAAATAAGCAAACAAATGTTTAAATTCTGTTATAAGTGTTCCTTTGATTTTTCTGTATTTATCTTAGTGCCAGTAATCATTAGTGAGTTAACATACCAAAACCATTGATTTTTACATTATGGAAATCTTATACATGTTATATATATATATATATATATATATATATGTCTCTGTGTGTGTGTGTGTGTGTGTTTATATGTGACAATCTAGAGCCTCTATGTCCAATATAGTATCTACTAGCTCTGTGTAGCTCTTGAACACTATTGAGTACTTGAACTTTGACCCAATTTAAGATATGCTGTAAGTGAAAAATAAACACCAGATTTCTAGAACTTGATATAAAAAGTATATAAAATATTACATCTGTAATTTTAAATCGATTTATGAATTGATACCTTTTTGGCAAATTGGGTTAAATTAAATACATTTTTGAAAAGAATTACCCCAACATTTTACTCTAATGGCGTCTAGAAAATGCCTGTGAACCATTATATTTCTACTGGACAACAGTGAGATAGGGGATATCTAAAGAAATAGACTTTTCTTGTCCTAAAATTACTTTCATGGCCTAGTCATTACTTGATTATACATGAAATCATTATTAAGGAATTATGCTTGGATACTATATCACTTCAGTTTTAATACTTTTTTTCTTCCTCTAAGGGTATTTAATAACTTCTGTGAGAAGTCTTTATAATGTTCTGTAATCTTTTCTGTCTGAAGTTGTTCCTTTCCTTTAGTTTATGATTTGTTTTCTGTTACCTCTAAGTAGGTCCACTTACTAGTAGCATTCATCCTGGGAAAATAAGAGTCATAATTCATTGAGAACTGATACTTACCTTTTTAAAAACTTCTTTATTTCTCCTTTCCAATCTTTAAAGAAATAATTGAAAGTTAGTGAAAGAATGAAGGATTCACATGTAGCTGAAATAAAAGATATATGTAGACTTTTCCAATGATTTTACAAAAGCTCTTCAGAAATGGAGCTACATTATTTTCATTTCAGTATCTTAATTCATGACCCTCCCTCCTGAAATACAAAACATAGACACATATGCATACTAATTCAGCATTATTTGAGGCTTATCTTCTACCAACTACTACCCCCACCTGCATATTATCTATCACAGGTGGTCTCTATAAATGAAAATCATTTCTCCTTCTGGCAAAGACTAGTTCTTTTCCTCCTGCAAAGATAAGTGTTCACTTTTATTGTTTCTCTCATTATGGCACATTTATCTAAATGGAATTAATAAAGCACCTACCGCAGGTTTCCTTAGCTGATTGCTTACAAGTTTGAAAATGCTAATATTCCAGGACATTAAAACCAGAATAAAAGAAATTAGATCCTTTCAAATAGAAGATATTTTAACGTGGTACCATAAAATAAAATAAACATTCTAAAAAATGAAGCATATAAACATCAGGAAGATGGATAAGTTGACACCTCATTCTGCATATCTCTGTTTAATAATATTATATTTCATTTCCCGTGCTAAGAAAACAGCCATTACCCAAAGCAGCCACTCGTAAACAGGCCTTGTGAACAGATTGCATCCTTGTTGGTGGTATGATAATTGAAATAAGTTTTCCAGTCTTTTATGAGAAAATACCAGATGTATAAAATACCTATTAATCAACTTACTGGCTCTTTCAAACATAAGTTTCAGTACCGATGGCTATTAAAGAATAAATTCCGCATGGAAAAGAGAATTGTGAGGAAATGCAAAAGAATTAGCAAGGTGATTCATCTGTGGGCTGCTTTAGAGTTTCGAATTGATTGCAGTTAGAGCATTATATTCATAGATCCCTTGAGGATAGACTTATGAGCATCCTGCCCAGTATTTCGCCATTATTTTTCCTAGGTAGAAAGAACAGGAAAAATGTGACTATCACCAAGAACAAAGTGTAGTCAGCCATCTAATTTCATTCATGATTGTCTATTCTCTTCATTGACATTTCCAATAAATTGTCTTTTGTCTACCATCTTTTAAAAATGTAGTATTTAGGGTCAATACTTCACTACGCCATTAAACCAAGTCCTTCCAAGTTCCAGCATCTTTATATGATATCCCACTTCATCCTTCCAAGTACAAATAAATAAGCAGGAAAATTATAAGGAACCAAAGAGGTCAATAGAAGGAATACAAAAAAGCTAGCCTAGGCAGAGAAACATTAAGATGACTGGTTTTTCCTGAAGTGCAGTTGTATACACTGGTGTTTTGGCGAAAACTGTCCTAAACTGCTTTTCCCAGGTATAAGAGATGAAAGAATTGCGTTACTGTAGGAATAAAGATGTAATTTTAGCAACCAGGAATTTCTTTTTCAGATTGAGTCACGATTTTCCATATATTTTCTTGACAGCCATCTCTAGAGTCAGAACCACGTGCCTCAATCTGAAGTTCTTAAGGTTTCCGTATTTTCAGTTCAGAATGTTAGCTGTTTGAACTGCTTTTACTTAGTCTGATGTTCTGGGTTGTAATGGTTTCTTCTGCCCTTGTTCACTTTTTGAAAATCATAGGACGATGACTGTATCTAGTTGCCTGATTTGCCTATCTAGCCCTTATGTAAAATATATTTCATCTCAAGCTTAGAAAGCAGTTTCCCTCATGAATTTCTCTTCTGGTATTCCGTTATCTGTCTGGTAGTCTGTCTGAATATTCAGGGTAAGCACTGGTAGGGGGAGAGGACATTTGTGACTTAAGGCCTACTTTTTAAATGTCACTAAGGCAATGTTTAGACAAAGTCTGAGGTTGATGCTTTTTACCCCTCAACTCTCCTCACTTCACTTTCATAAGTTCATCTTCCCTAGACTTTCGTTGACCTCTGATTAACTGCCCTTCTTTTGAGCTTTATGTCCAGAGCTCTATCCCACAGAAGGCCACGTATGCTAGTCAGTATACTAAAGAAGTTTTTATCAAACTACATGGTTTTTTCTCATACCTACCATAAGAGATTCTAAAAAGCCTTCCCAACCTTCGAGAATCACTGTTTCAGTGAATAAGGACAATAAACATTTTGGAAAATGGACCATTTTAAAAAATTATACTTTATAAACAGCAGACAAATTTAGTTGTACAGAAAATATTGGACTTTTTTTTTTTTTTTTTTAAGTTCACAGGTGATTCACATTCACTTCGTCCAGGACAGGAAACCCACCACCGCCAGACAGGAATCTGAGCTTCCACTGTTCTTATTATAATGTGTTTGACTGAGATTGTTGCTGAATTATATAAACCCTACTGGTAAAAGCAGTAGGCTTTATTGTTATTCCACCACTATATTGTCTTATTTAGCTAAGAAGCATTTTCAAAAAGAAAGGTGAGTTAGAACACATCCCCAAATTATACTTACTGACCATAAAAATGCTTAAATTATTATACTTTTCAATGTAATTCTGACCTCTTAAGCTTTTCAAACATAAGCTATTATTACTGATTCTAAAATGTGACATCACCGCAGCCTGAGGCTTAACTGCTTTTACAAAAAACAGCATCCTCAACTGCTGCTATTTGTCTTTTTTTTAATAGAAGCCTGCAATGAATTAAATGAAAAACTAACCAGAACAGCAATATAGATTACTAACCATAATAGCCAGCTTCAAATGTGTATCCTGGGGTTTCAGATGATGTCATAAACTACTACTGCAAATTTAATAGTATTGTTGCCTGGAAGCTAAGCTATTATGGTATGTTTAATTTCACTAAGATGTAAATTACATGCTTCAGCTTTATGTAGTATTGGCTACTATCACTTTCAGTTCTTATTTTTGCAGCTGTCTGGGATTGTGATGTCTATGGTTGTTTTATTTATCTAGAAGCCTGATGCAGCTATCATTTTATCGATAGAGTGAGAGATGATAGATAGGATATATATTCATGTATACACACAAACACTTATATACACACACACATATATATATATAATAAAATAAATATATATGTATACATTAGTTTATCTCATATTCTGCTGTACAACTCATTACCAAAAGACAAAAAAGACAAATTATTTAAGGGCAAGGGTAAATTTTCCTGTACTAGCATTATCTGTGCTTTTTTTTAAATACAGAAGTAAGTCACTCTAATTCAAATAAATCAATTCAGAAAATTTTGTCTTAAGACTACCTGTTTTTAATGTCACTGACCATTTAGGTAAAGTTACAATCTTCTTTGCCTTAGCAAAAATATTTTTAAATATTACATATTAATATTTTGACTTTTTTTTGCCTTTTATCACTTCAAGTTAAGGTTTAGTGCAATGATTAAGATCTTGGACTTAGATAATGGAAATCAAATATTCTATCCCCAAATGATGGTTCATACATTTTATGTAACTAAAAGATATTTAGCATTCTATATATAAAATGGAAATACAACTACATACTATTCACAGTTTTCTACCTGACAGGGTATTTAAAAGAAAAATTCTTTGCTTCTTTTCTTTCTTCTTTCCCCTTAAAGCTTCCTAGAGCACATGGAAACCTTGACAGAGTTACTTAACTTCAACAGATATTTTTTCACCCAGCAAATTAGGAGATTTCACAAGGTCATCTCCAGGTGTCCTTTCAGTATGAAAATATATGGTCCACATTTGAGATAAAAAATAAATTTCTTCTTAGTTGTTTTATATATCCAATGTATTGCCAGAGATAGTAATGATCTCAGCGGATGAACTGAGTTATCTTAGTGAGGTGAGGCAAGAGTAAGGAGCTTTGTTTTGGTGATGGTAAATAAAATAGCTTGGGTACCAATCTATATACATCCGAAAACCCAGGTTTGAGACCTGGTGAGGGAACAGCCAAGATGCACAACTCAGTATAATAAATAAATGCTTCTCCCTCCACACTCCTCTAGCCAACCTCCTCACTTCATTCCTGCCTGCATATGTCTCTTAAAAACAAAAAACACACAAACAAAAATTTTGGTCCTCAAAGAGAAATACAGAAGGCCAAATTAGTGTAGAAAGTACAAGTTAGACAAAACAAATTTGGGAATTCATCTTATAAAAAGAGAGGCAGCTAGGGACTTCTGTAGGGTATAAAGGGAAGAATGTCAATTTTCATAGAGGGGAATGACAACTTGATAGTGTAATTTTATCCATATTTGGGATTATGGTAATTAATCAGGGCATTGCTATTTCTCCCAGAGAGTCTTGGAGCAGAAAGAATCTAGGCATAAGAGATCTAGGGTCTAGTCCCAGATTTGTCAATCATTGGTTGAAGCATTTTAGCAAGATACATGCCTTCTCTAGCATCCTCAAGAAAAAAGAGGAATTCTTATCAGGTCAGTGTTTGTGATTGGATTCAAAGAGCAGGGATTTCTTAGGCAAGAATCATATGGAGGAGTAGTTTTAAAAAAATGAAAGAAAAAGGTAGACGCTTGAAAGCAGATGAATGAAGATGTGAAAAGGGAAAGGGTGAAAGGGGAAGTAAAGTGTAGGTAAAAGGATTGTGACATAAGGGCAATAGGATTTTGATTTGGATATATTTTCAATCAGTTCTTTAATAGCATTTGTTCAACCGCAGAAGCTGAATGCTTGGAGATTTTTCCTCTATGATTTTAAAGACCCACAACATCATTTTACATCACACTTTTTTGTGGTCTTAGAATTAAGGAGCAAGGAAGTTGAATTTAAGTCTTGGGTCTGTCGCTTATTTCTAGGACCACTGTACACAAATTGCTTTTTCACTCTTTATTCAGTTTTATTGTTGTTGTTAACAATGAAGATGTTGATTGGGTTCAGTCCAAGATAACTTCTCATTTGAAATTTCAAGGGAACTGATTTTCCCGTTGGGGGACTTTGTTCCTGGCAAGAACCTATCCAAGACTGCATTCCAAAGACTGAAAAAGCCAAGCATATGGTTCCTTGGACCTTACTAATGTAGGAAGTTCTTTGAATCAGAATACAACATTTTCTCTTAATGAAGTCAAAACAAAGGGCTTCAAGAACAAAAGGAAAGCAGTCACTAGCTTTTCTAATTGAAGATTGTTAATAGGAAACTGCTTTTAAGAAACAGTGTTCCTTCTGACAAAAATGACTTTGGTTTTAGAGTCAATGAATATTTGATATTACTCTCATATATATGACTTTTTTAGCAATTATATTTAGGGCATCTTTATATACTAGGTATTGTTCTAGGTATTGGGATATAGGTATGAGCAAAATGGATAAAGTCCCTGCCCTCATGGCATTTTCCTTTCAATAGTAGATACTTGGGTTATAATTTACAATGAACAACTGTGTTTACGCTGTTATAAACTTTAACTCTGTGGTAGTTTGCAGTGTTTTACATTATTTGTGTCAATAATGCCCTTCAGGCTAATTATTCTAACCTTCTCTTTATAAACTAATCTTACTATTACATTTCTGTGATGCTTACAGAACAGGAGAGGGTTACCCAATTTTATGTACATTATTTTTATTAGAATCACATTGTGAATTTTCAGTATCAGTGAAAAAAATTTAGGATTAGAGCACTGTCAATTTATCGAAAATAGTTCTTAATTCTTTGAATATGCAAAGAAAAAATTTATTATTGTTACCACTCCTTAGTAGGAGAAAAAAAAACATGTATCTTCTGGTCAGCTTAAAAATCAAATGGCTTTTAAGAGAAATGATTAAATGATTGACCTAGACAAAGACAGTAATTGGGATGAGAGGAAATAAATCAGTAATAATGAGATGTGAATTTAAATAAAATCATCATTGTAATCAAAGCAAACATATTTTTATTCTTCTTGAACACCTAAAAGCAAATTAATGCTAATGCTCCAGTGGCATTGAACTACAGATGTTCATTGTTTTTCTTCTGGGTCTGTTTGCACACAGCAAAGCCTAATCTATATTTGACTTGAGCTTTGTTTATTTACTTAGTGCAGTCACATTAGTTAACTGACTTGTATTTTCTTCTTCATGGAGGCTGTAAAGCTCATATATATCATCAAAGCATCCAAAGGAGGTCTTTCTCAGAATTTTACAAACTGTTTTTAAGGAATGGATATTATAGAGTAGATATAAAGCTATAGTAAATTAGAACTATTCTAACAACCATGGAAGATGTGGAAAATTATATTCTCAGGACTATTTGATGACTAGGGAATCCACAATTGAAGGAATCCAGTCCAGGAAATGTATACACAAAGAGGGAAAGAAGAGTGTGCAGGGTTTTATAAGACTGTTTAAAAAAAAAAAAAAAAAGCAACACTGAATTTTAAAAAAAATTGTATTCCTTTCCATTGAGATTTATCCAACAAGAAACATGTGCTGATATTTTTCCTAAATCACATCTAAGGCTTCCAGATGTTAATCATGAATGTTAGTGAAACCAACTTCAAATCCTCCACATCTGTGGGATTCTTTCCATTCAGTATTGAAAGATATGTTATATAAACTGACACATAATTTATGACAAACAAGAGAATCTTCCATTCAAATTATCCTTGCATGTTAAAAACATTTCTATCTATAAATAATACAATTAATTTCACATAAATATATAACTCTTCCTTAGACAGTTAACCACCAAAAGAAAAGCAATAAGAGAAATTCTCATTAAAATGAATTTTTTTTCTAAAACCATTCTCAAATGTAGACCCAAAGCAAACTCAAATAACTACTAAGTTCAAATAGAAATATGAAGAAAATGGAAATTATGCAAACTTCATTTATTAGAAAGAATCGTTTTGCTTTTACAGAATTCCTAATAAAAGGCATGTGTATCGATTAAATGGCTGCCCTCCAAAATAGGATAAATCCACATCCTAATCCCTGGAGTCCATGGACATTATTTCATTTGACAAAAAGAGCTCTTGCAGATATAATTAAAGATCTGAGATGAAGAAATGATCCTGTACCATCCAGGTGGCCTCTAAAGCAAATGACAAGTATCCTTCTAAGAGACATACAAAGGAGAGAGTGAGGTGAAGATAGAAGCAGAAATTCGGGTGATACGCCTACAAACCAAGAAAGCTAGTGACCACCAGACACTAGAGGAGGGTCTGTGAGCAGGAGACTGCTGATAATTCACTGCTGGATTTTGGAACAGAGAAGAAATAGAGTAATTATGAAATTTCTCTTGAGAGATTTCTGAATTAGGCAGGCAGGACAGCAGCATCCCAGAACTTACCTCAATTTTTGATGTATCTACTCATTTATAAAGACTGAGGCATGCATCCTCCCAGAATGAATGCTTTTAGACAGAGTCATGACATCTGATTTTGTCCCTAAGGATATGTTATCTATGAATTCCATGACCATTCCATATAAAGTTATTAGTTGACAAAAGCAAAATCTTTCATTAATTGATCATTTTAAGTGCTCATTGACATTGAGTCCAGAATTATTAATGAAATTTTATTCTATTATTTACTCTCATTAAATAATTAAATATCTATTATAATAATTATTAATTAAAATTAGTTAGTAACAGGTGTACCCTAGTGACCTAGCAGCTAAGTCTGCTGAACAGTCCACATATATCCCAAGGACCTGGATTCACAACCTGTAACTGAGGGCAGCAACCAAGATAAACAACTGAATAAAATAGTTTCTTCTTCCCTTCTTTTTCTGCATGCTTCTGCTCAACTTCATTCCTGCCTCACTTTTCCTTAAAAATAAGTGACTAACAAAAACTGACAGTCATGTTTTTTTATCACAATTTTGAACTTGACTGCATATGTATTTGAATATATATATGTATATACCCTTATGCATTTATTTCACAACTAAAACCCTCAACTGCTTCAGTTTAAATGATTTTTGATATGTTTGAAATTCACTGCGTTTAAAGTTTGGTGGAATCCTGATTTAAGCCAAATCACAAGAAATTGTTTAAGTGCTTTTTGAATGAGCAACTATAACTTTGATAGTTCTCTCCTTTTTTTGTGTGTGAAATGGTCTGCTATCATTGAACTTCTTGATAGATTAGTCATGTTATGTTTATTTTCTAGAACTGACATAACATATTATCACAAATTTGATGGCTTATAATTGCAGAAATAAATTCTTTCATAGTCCTGGATCCCAGAAATTAAAAAAAAAAAAAAAAAAAACTCAGCAGGGCCACACATCCAGAGAATGCATACCTATATGTCAGCAAAGCTGTATGTACTTCAGAAATAAAAATAAAAAGTGTAAGTTATGGGATTTGCTGTTAGGCATGTCCAAATTTCTCCTCCATCTTACTTTAATCATCTTACCCTAGTTCCTTTTAGAATTTTAATGATTCTTCTTCTTTTCTTTCCTCTAAAATCTAGATTTCCTTGATGAGCATATTATACAAAACTCTTATTTTGTTTAATGCCCTTATATTTATTTTTTTAATTATTTCAAATTTATTTATGTCATTTATCTTCTAAATGACAGGATCCCCTTAGAGAAATGTGGCACCGTACAAAATATCCTGGGATCCAGATTTAGAGACAAGCAACGACTTCTATGTCAACATTGACTTCTGGGGAAACAGTTTAGCTGAAATAGTAGGTAAAGCACATGTATAGTTTGTGAAGGCAATGTGTAAGTTAGATTGGTTGTGCTTGATGAAGGTATTCTTTGTAGTACTTTGTACTTCAATGGGGAAAGAAGACTAGGGATGACCTCAATGTGGCTCAAGACATAGTAGAGACTGTAAAATATTCTAAAAATATTAACATAATTTCTAGAAAAGTTTTTTTCCAAACTTTTCATTTATCTAAGTATTTTATTTAAGTTACTTTTTTGAGCATTTTCAAGTGTAAAGCACCCCATTGTGTTATTTATGGAGGCTATAGATGAAAGAGACCCCACTTCTTACCTCAAAGAGCTCTCAGCTTGACACGGAGACAAGAAATGTAAAAATAGTAATACAGTGTTGCAAAATCAATAATGACAAAATACAGAAGATACAATATTTACTCAAATGAAAATGTGTTCCACTATAGTTCAATTCACAGAGAAACAGATCCTTGATCTAACTCTTGAAAATCAATAGTAACAGTCCTCAAAATGAGGAAGGATGTGAAAAGAAATTATAAGATAGTGGGAATAGTATATGGAAAGACGTAGAGCTGTGAAACTTGCCAGTAACTGTTCATGCCCAGAGATATGTGAGTATGTGCGGGATACTAGGGATGATCTTCCTAGATAAGTAGGCAGAGATAAATTCATAAGAGAATTTCATATCATTAAAGTCATTGGAACTTGATCCTGTGGATAACTAGGAACCACTGGAGTTTCTTTCATATGCTGCTGATTTCTCTTTCACAGTAATGTTCACAGAGATGTTTGATGGGAATCCAAAATGGAATTGCAACCCTAGAATATATGGTTAACAGCACTCAAGCTGTTTTTTGTTGTACGTGTTTTCATTTTTTTAATCCCTGTACTTTGGCTCCCAATCCCAAACCGGCCATTTTGTTGTGTGAGTCTAGATTTCCATTTTTTTCCCTGTCACAAATAGTATAAAACAGGAAATAGAACAGCAGAGGTCTTGGGACACTGTGAAGCTACAGAGAGATCATTCCACAGGTAGTTCATCTCGTAAACTGGTTCACACTTCCTGACTAGGAAGGCTGATTTCTCTCCCACCCTGCTGAGTTTGTATCTACATGTGATCCAGCAATAAAGATAAAAGATAGATGATAGATATACAGATAGATAGACTTTACAAGGTTGCTGTCATAGCAGTGCACAAAGAAAATAACAATTTGGGGACTTGTTTCATTAACAATAATGTATTTGTTATTGTTATTTTTCATTTGTTTTTACTTTTTATTTCCTTCAGTACAGACTTCCCAAAAGACTAGAAACTCCTGTGTCAATCTTAGAGGCAGGCATAATTCCCTAACATTTAAACACAATGCATGCTACCAATTTAGTGTATATTACAGAGATTTTAAATAAACTCAAGTTAACGGAAGTCATGTCCCTACCTGCTGTTTGAAGAGACACCAGGTGATGAATGTTAACCTCTGGTCAGTTGGGGGTATTTGTTACAATCTGGAGGGTTGAAAAACAGGGTTCATGGCAGAGTGTTTGCATTCCTCCTCTGACCTAATTATAAAGCTTGTGGTCAAACTGCCTGAGTTATACCCTCTGAGAGATTTACTGGGCTAAATAAGTTTGGACAGGTATTAGTATTTATCTGTGAACCATTCAAGCAACACCTACACTCTTTCACAGGTGAACTGTTCTTGCTCTGGGGTCAGCAAGCTCTATTAGTACTAGTACATGATGGGTGAAAGCAACCCCTCAGGAAAGAGAAAAAATTATGAAGCCTCATGTACACATGCTGTGGGCAATGCCCTAGAGCTTTCATAATTGTAAGGAAGTCAATTCAACGTGTGACCATGTGTTCAAGTATCTGTCCAGACAGTTGTTCAGTGAATTCTTAGGAATTCTAGAAGGCAAGTTGACAGGCAAAATATTGATCATGATATAAATGATTTCCCTTAATTGAACTATAGTTATTCAAGTAATACTTAAAGTGAATCCAAATCATTTATGGGTTTTTTCTAAGTATGCTTCTCCCAATTTCTTCTTATTTATCTACTTTTATTGAAACAGCATGTTTTACTCCAAAAGAACCATAATTCAATTACTTGAGTCCATTGAACTTTGAAGTAATGTTTGCTCCATTTATTTGATGCTTCTGTTAACTCATCTTAAGAAAGTCTATATAAGGTATACATATTCATCACTTTCAAACAAAATAGCTAACAAAGAGCTGGTTGAAGCTGCCTTTTATAGACAAAGATAGTGATAGTAATCTACCATGGAGTCTCCCTCTAAAAAGAATGTAGAATAAAAATTCTAACAGTTCTATAAATTCTAGCACTTAAATAAATTTGTATAATCCAGGGGAAAGAGGGAGAGGAGGGGAAGAGGGGAGAGAGGAGCGAAAAGAGAGAGAGAAGGGAATGAAAGAGAGGGGACTGGGCGGAGAGAGAATGAATGCAAATAAGTATACAAGATATAATAACCAAGCAATGTTTTATTTGGTCTAGACAATATTTTTTGAAAATTCAACTGTTTCTCAACATTTGATAATCTGGAAGTTTACTTAGAGAAATCTGACTTTCTCACTCCCAATGTCTGATAACATTGAGTGTTAGATTTGCAATACAGTTAGTCAATCAGCACTTACTGCTTGATAGTTCTTTAGATTTTGCTCTCGTTAGCCCTGTCCCCTCCTGAGCTATTTCTTACTTGAATTTACTTGCAGTAGTTCCTGAAAACAATTTAATATGATGGAGTTGTACCTTTTTATTTGCAACACCCAAAGGTCCTATTAATTTCTAAAGAAGATAAAGTGATACATTCCCAGAACACACTGTGACTTCTCTTTCCTTAACCATAGCATGCATGTGTCATGGACTATTTTATATTGAGTCACATGTAGCCCAAAAATTTCTCTCAACAAAGAACATGACTTAGCCACTAATAATTAATGATGAACATAAGATAGACTCACTTGTTATCTTTGCTATAGAACTAAATTATAGTATTAGTAGCTCTTCCATCAAGTAGATTTTTCTCTCCCATTGCTTATTATGTTTCATCTTAACATTAGAAAATTTCTAGGCAATTTGTAAAATAATTGTTAACAAGATAATTTAAATGTTATGGAAAGCAATTTTGATGATGTTAAAAAATCAACTAGCTCATTCATTCTTCTGTTTACTCAATACCTTGCTCAACATCTACTATGTATTGCGAAAGACATGAAGAGTATGATGAACATAGATTCTACCCTCAGGGGCTAACTTTAATAGGACATCAAAGATAGATAATATAAGTATCTATAAAGTAAAGCTAAGAGTAATTAGTGAGATTGAAGTGATTCAAATAAAATTGATGGCAATGGTTCTCAAGCTTCGATGTGCATTAAAATCACTTTGGGAACTTGCACAAATTTAACTGTCCTCACTAACTATATGAGTCAGTAGATTCAGAATATATTTTTGATATCTGTAGTTTTAACCAGTGAGGGAGAACTACTGTTATGTGTGATTCAAGAGTCAATAGAGATAATTTCCAGCTGGAGAGTAGACTTCCTAGAGGAGGGGTGATTTGAGTTAGACTTTACATTGAGGAGGATTAGTCATGTAGAGCTGGAGCAGGGAGCATTCAAGGCAGG
This sequence comes from Solenodon paradoxus, assembly GCA_004363575.1. NCBI lineage: Eukaryota > Metazoa > Chordata > Mammalia > Eulipotyphla > Solenodontidae > Solenodon > Solenodon paradoxus. Next base: position 320,343 of record RJWH01000354.1, on the reverse strand, counting down.
TAAATGAGGAGCTGTAGGAAAAAAGTAAAAAGTTCATTGTAGCTGATCTAATTATATTGATAATAAATATCAAAGGGCACAAAGGGCATTGTGAAATCATGAAGCCACACATATGAAAAATCAAACATAGATTTGTGTATCTATGTTTTATATTCACAAAAAAGTCTTACATTATGAAATGTCTAGAATAAACCTCATTTGCTGGCAAAACTTTTAATATTTTACCTTACATAGTGGTCTTTTAACAATTGATAGATACATGTAATTTTGGACTTCCTTGTAGTGGATTGATGGTACTTAAATAAGCCGAACTAGATTTACATGTTAACTAATTGAATATCACTAACTTGAATGGAAGTGTTTGTAGTGACAGCACACAGTAGCAGAAATCTGAGAGTTCTCTGATACTTGAGTATTCTAATATGATTGGTCTTATTGTAGGTATAATAGAGACAATAGCTGATGATCCACTATTTGATTCTTAACAGTTGATTTTGTGCAATTCTGCTAAAATCTCTTTTCAGTAGTTGAGAGGGCAAGATGCACTATATGTGCTAGAAAATTTAGTTTTGCAAGCTTAGCATACAAATGGGTCTCAATCTGTTTATTCTACACAGCAACTTTTGTTCTATCACACAATAATGTACAGGTAAATAGTGACATTGCTGGGACAAAAGACTTTTTTAAGGGTGTGAAATAGAATTGTAAAGAGTGTGAAATAACCAAAAAGGAAATGTATCTATGGACAGTCACATGTTGTTCTACACATTGTGACTTTCTTGACAAAGAGTGACAAAGGGAGAAGAGAAAGTAATGACTCGATTATCAAAAAGGAAGTATTAGTCATTTAAATTTCACATTTCACTATTCTCTAAACTCAATAGAAATAACCAGTTACAAATATAGTATATAGTACAAAAAAAAAAACAAAAAACAAAAAACAAAAACAGCTAAACTGGTCAATATTATTACATATACATAGAATGTAATTGGTAATTCAGGTAATTTCAAAAATGCTGAATAGTATTTAGATGTAAAGTCTTACCATTTTAATCATATAGAAGTATATGAATTATAGATATGAATAAGCAAAGTAAAATACATAAATGGTATATGTAAAAGCCCAAATAAAATTTTGTTAAGCTCTTTTTTTTTCCTCCTTTTTATCATATTTCTCACAGGAGTAACTGGTAAAACTGGTTACATAAGAAATCTTCTAACTAGTTATTCATAAGAGAATTTTATAATTCTAATTTGCTTTATCAGCCAGAGTTTGCAATACAAATTTAGATAAATGTAATTCCTACTTTTAAAATGCATTGTGGTGGGGGGGGGGAGTTGAGGGATGGAATTCAGTTTGTATGTTAAATAAAACTAATTGCCATCTGTACTGAAATCCTGTCTTTTTAACTCATTTCCTGCCCTATATTAGCAGAAAATAGAGATATTAACCTGCTTCCTAAACAACAACAAAAACCCTGGCATTTTAACTGTGTTCCTAACTTGTTAGATCACCACCCCCACCTCACTGATAAGAATCAAGGAGATAAGGATTTTCATGCTTCAGCTCACCTAGTAGATTAAGCAAGTGTGAGATTGACTATTTGAAGTATTCACATTACTGGGCTAAACACTATAAAGTGATAAAAATCTGTTTGCCTTAGCTCCCAAGATTAATTGTTTGGAAGTGGGTTGTTTTTAATTAGATTATCCAACAAAAGATGGTAATCTCATTCTAAATTTCTCAGGTCATAATTTTTTCAGGAGAAAATATACAGATTTGTCCCCTTAGTGTTTCTAGCTATTTGATTATAGTATCTCTAAGTTAATTTTTGTTAACGACAAGAAGTAAATAAAGATCACTATTATTTAAATAATGTCCTTATTCATATTACAGGGATAATTTTTAAGTAAATCAAAGCAAAACTCAGCAAAGATTCTAGTACTTTCTAGTCATTTTATATTCTTGCTCTCTATCTTCATTTAAATTATTTATAATTATTATATTTAGTATGTGAGTTTTATATATGATCTATGTATATTAGCATAATTATACAGATTTATTCTCACATCCACCACCTTCTCATATCTGTAACATTGTGACATGTTTAATGTCTCTTTCTTTCAAATGAGTCAGTCAAGTCATGACTAAAACTATTATTTTTGCCTGCCTTTTGCTACCTTTGTCTCTCCTAGTACAGTGTTATTTCCTGTGGAGGAATTACTTCTCTCCATCATATATAATTTGGTGTGAAAATAAACCCAAGCATTTGTCAATTTTTATAATATCCAAAGGAACCACATTGTTTTTCTCTCCATTCTGGTTCAGCCTAGAACAAAATATGACCTATGCTTGGCTGATCAGAAATTGTTCCTTAGGCTTTGCATTTTGGGTAAGAGATGCAGTGACAAAAAAATTATAGATTTTTTTTGGTCCCAGCAAGAGCAGACTGACCAGGCTTTCTTCTATGATCTATTGTTGTTCTTCTTATTCTCATTTCACATGATCTCCTATCTCCATTAATTCTCTGAGCCCCCAGAAAGGTCTTTGGCTTAAGACGGAAAGACTCTTGGTTGAAATTCAGAACTGATCAGTTATAGAACTATTTCTTTGCTTTATCTATTGTAAGTAAGCATAAAGCCTACAAATAAAAGGACTGTCCCTTTGAGTTGAATTTTATCATTTTTTTTTATTAATACCTACAGTTAGACCAAGAGAAAAGCAATGAAATGTTATAACATTTTTCTGGCACAATTGTGAAGTATATTACAGGGAAACAAGAGTCAAGACTTGACCACTTATATTAAAAACTTATTTCTATCAAGGTAGAGGTATATAAGCTTAAAGATGAGTCTTGCATTTAGAGATAAAACCATCCATGCTTTCTCCTTTAAAAAAAATGTGATTATAGTGTGTTCATAGAAAACTATCTCCATTTCACATGCTTTTCCAACTACTATTCTTAGAGCCTACCTCTTAGAACTCTACCTTTTCAATTAAAAATTTGGGTTTGATTATCAATAAGAAACAAAGCAGAAAGGTAGAAAAGGAGAAAAGAAAAGAAGTTTAATACTGTATGAGTAATTGCTATGAATCAAGCATGAACTATGAACAAAGCATTTATGCTAAGCATTTGACCTACCTAATAATATTTAACCTTCATAATAACCTAATGCAATAGTAATAAAATAATCATTTGTAAAATGCAGTAACAAAAATGGTCATCAAGTAACTCTTTATAAATTCATATAGCTAGTAAGGCATCAATGTGGGAATCAAGTTTGTTTATTCCAAAGTTCATGTACTCATTATCATATGAGAAAATAAGTGACACAATAGTAGTGGAATATATATATATATATATATATATGTATGTGTGATTCAGTAGTTCATAAGATATATTTAGAAAGAAGAAGGATCTTAAATTTGTTTCAATTTGTTTTTTCCATTTGGGAATTTTTTTCAGTGATACTTTGAATAAAATATGAATACTTTCTATTTAATTGAATTCAGTACTTACAAATATTCCTACAAGAAGAATCAATGTCATCGGTTAAGCATTTAGAGTTGTTTGGGTAGTAATTGTTTAAATAACAGAGCGAAAATATAAGCAAATGGTACATTAGAAAAATTAGGCATCATATAATATAGAATTAATTCAACTATAATTAATGATTTGTGCTTTTTACCATATAGTCTCTGTGCACAGAAATTTCAACCAGCCTATCAAATGACATGATAGAAACAACATCTTATCCCAGTACAGAAATGTTTTTAAACCAGAGATATGTTTTCAAATGACAATATGCCACAAAAGTAAAAAACTTGAAAAAATGTCATTTATGATCTATTGCTGAATAATGAATTATCCCTAAAATATTTTTTCATCACTTCATGAACCTGGAAATTGGGACAGAAAAACGGAATGATTCTGGCTCAGGGTCTCAGTACACTGTAATCAAGTGTTGGCTTGGGCTACAGTCATCTGAAGACTTGAGTAGGACTAGAGTATCCACTGCCAAATGGCTCACTGACATAGCTATTGACAGGAGGCCTTCATTTCTTATCCTGTACACCCTCCATTGCAAGAAATTCAAGAGAGAGAGAATGATCAATGTACCTTTTATTACGTATCCTCTCTAAAGCCATATGTGATCATGTGTGCTTTATTCTCTCATTAGAAACAAGTCCTTAAATTTGACCCATGTTCAAGTTTCCACCTCTTGATGGAAAGCGGGTCAAAGAAAACATGAACAAAAAACAAATCAATGGGAGTCTGCCAGGCACAGGAGTCAGTAAGAGTTCATACCAAGATAGAACGCTTCAGACTAGAGGTTGAGGCTTTAATTTTCACATTGTAGAAAGCAACTAATAGTCTTCTCTCAGACTATGCAATACTACTACTGACTCCATTACATAAAACCAGATCTTAGAAGCTTTATGACACATGTGAATATAGAAATTGAAAAAAAAAATTTACCCAGGATCATAGTAAGTATGTAAGGAAGTTTGCCATAGGGTCATGGTTGAATTAGGGAATGGTAAGAAGAGGAAATGTCTTTGATCAATAACTTCACCTCATTTTTCTTAAGAAGGAGATAATAGTTTCTTAGTCTACTCCAGGAAAAAATAATGTATTATACAAATATGAAGTTTAAGAAAAATGAAGTTTAAGAGATGTCTAAAAGAGTAAAGCTTCTTAGATAGTGAAATAAAGTCCTTTAGCATTTTGGGGACAACATTTAGATGTATTTAATATCTGGTGTGTCTCAATAAAACTAACTGACAATCCTGTCATCATTTGATTGTGAAATATGTCTTTGATTCACTAAACACTGATATCCCTGTTGAATATGATATTCATGTTAAGTGAAGGAAACACTGATAAACAGGAGAGATGAAGAGTGCACATCCATCATGGGGCTTCTAGGTAGAACCATTCTTAGAACTCTGTGATATGGCAAAAGGACTAATTATCTTCCTAGATGGGAAAACTGAGGTTCGCTCCAAGTCGTTACCCAAGTTTAAGAATTATTTCACTGTAAATAGAAAATAACATCTAGAAAAAAAAATGTTTCCTCCTTTTTGCCACACTTTTTCAATTTTTACCTCTCTTCTTATTCAACTCCCCTTTCCACTCTTACCCTGTTCTTCATACACTCCCTTCCACACTCACTTCCCTTTGCTCAGTTTTATCCTGACTAGGTATTATTAATAACATATGAGTAAATGTTTGTAAGACAAATAATAGTAAAGCAAATGTGAGTCTATTGAGATACCTAGGGATTGCAAGGGATATCTGTGTTAAATAAACAGGTCTAAGGAAAGTAAAAATTGTCTCAATGACTTCATATTAGATATTTCATGAAAACTATAGCTTTTTTCTGAGGTCAAGAAACATCACAACTTGCCCTTTGCGCGAAGAAACAGACCATTGCCTGATAGATATCTCTAAAAATGTCTTCTAATCCCAAAATAGAGCTGCTTAGGTACTTGAAATGACCAGCAGTCTTCTCTCACTTTAATTACCTCATATAAATCTGACATTAAAATACAAATAATACCCGGGAGAACCAAATGTCAATCTATTTTTAGATACAGATACGTTACACCTAATTGGTTCATCATTTTTCTATGTAGCATAGAATCCTAGAATTCCAGAAGGGGAACCATAAATTTTCCTCAGTAACCAACCCCTGAGGTAGATGGAAATGTCAGGAATACCTGCTGCTCTGTGGACCGGAGGAGAGGAGGTGTTAGGCCCATTTTAAGTTTATGGCAAGCCCAAATGAGGCACATCAGCATGCTGCTATACTGTGACTTTCCTAAATACCCAGTGCAATCTGTCTTTCTCCGAAACAGACACAATGAAAATCTTGTAGTTCTTTCCTCTTTATCTAGCGATTTACATGTATAGCATAGTTCATTTTCCTGTAGTCTGTCCCCTTTTTCATGAAAAGACATTGCACCATAACATTATATAGACATAAAGTGTCTATCATCATCAAAATCAATTTCTAAGCTAACATTTTCTCAATAAGGGCTTTGATTGATAGGAAGCACTTCATTTGCTGCAGGATAATGATGACACTGGATGATAAACAGGGAAGGCGGGGCCCCATGGATAAATAGAACCCAACCTTAACATTAGTGTATTTCCATAAAGCAACCAACATGACTAGCTTTTCTCCTAGATGTGAGGGATTATTTTTCACTAATCCTGCTCATATTCTTATATAGTGTCCTTTATAAGAAAGATCCCTTGTTTATTAAAGTGACTTGTCTCTGGTAAGGGTATAATGGCTAGTCCAGTATGTAATTTGCTAACTTGGTTGCTTTCTCTGTGGTTGTTGGTCATGATATTTATCATTCTTTAAAGAGAATATGTAAAGTGATATATGCGTAAAGAATGTGTACGTCAGATAAAATAACCAGACAACAGAGGAATGAAACCATGTGGATGGGTTCCTAAATTCTTTCTCCACGCAGCTTTTCCCTTCCTTTTCAGTCTGAAAGTAATGTAATAAAGCTATTTAGTTCATCTCAGTAAAGTTCATTTTATGAATTATGCCCTTCCAAAGAAAAAGGACAAAACACCATAACTTATTCCTGTGCATTTGTGTTAACATAGATGTCAATATACATGTATAAATGAGTTTAATGGACTCAAAAGATCAAGTGCTAAATTAATGGGTAATTAAAAATATCAAACTAATTTTAGGGAATTTAAGTTCATAGTTAATACATAGGGACAAATCTATTATTATGAATTCCTTTATTGTCCTCTTATCATGTATGACAATTAGCTGTTAATTTAAAAATAAAATCATTCTAGAAAAGTCTCATCCTATAAAACAATGACAAATTTTCTTTAGAAAATATTGGAAAGACGGATAGCACATACTTAGAAAATGTAAGTCCATATCCGTTAAAAGTTATAAATAAACATAATAAATTATATAAGCCAGTTTACATAAGGTACTGTTAATATATAATGAAATATAAAAATAATCATAATTAGTATTTATCTTAATCATTAATAATAGCTTCATTTCAATTCCCAAATTTTCACTGCAAAGTAAAACATGTGAACATGTGAATCAGAGCACAGATATTTTATTAGCCCCATTTCCAACTTTTCTTTCAAAGTTACAAACACAAATCATTCTTAAATTTCAATAACTGAGCCAAATCGGAGACTGTCCTGGAAAGAAGGTGCTAACTGAGAAGAACTGTGTTAGAAGTACAGTTTGTGCAATGAGCATACCCTACTTAAAACTGAAAATTTTCTGGCATGCCCTGGTGGAGTAATGGTTAGGTCACTTGCCCCTGAAGGAGCACAGGTCACATACCCCTGGATTCCAGTGGCAGGGGAGGTCAGGAGACAACCAGTGCAAGCAACTGAATTCAAAAAAAAAAAAAAATGGAAATCAAATGCTTCTTCCTCCTCTCTTCCTACCTGACTACTTGCCTTAATTTTCCTGCAAGCAAATTTCCTTTAACAAAAAAATGAAAAGTTTCCTTGAAATACCTACTCCTTCATCTTTTCCCCATGCACATAATGTCCAATAGCCAGGGTGATTTTTCAAATTGGAAAATGATCAGTTGCTGGTATCGGTAAACTGCACATAATAGGAGTCTGGTGCCTAGACTTTTTTCCTGAATTAGGATGGAATCCCTGACTACAGCTGCCTGCTTTTCCTCTGCATAGTTCCTCCTTTCTAAGAGTGAGTCTTAAAGAGCTCTTTGACCCTTTCCAAATCTAATCCTTGAACAGTTATAGAATGTCTGGCATTATTATCTACCAGATTCATTTTTAAGCCAGAAAATGTTTTAAATTGTAATCCCATATGTATAGTGTTGGTCACAACATTAATGATTAATCCTTGTCTGTACTTTAGTATTTTTCACCATTTGTGACGAAACATTGAAACAAGTTAAATGGTAGTGTGCCAAGTTTTGTATTGTTTTTTTCCCTTCTTTTAAAGATGGCTGTTTAAGACTAAACAATGGGAACTCCTCGTGGGCTTGCTCAATATCATTGTGGCAAACTTCAACTGTTAACAGTGTTCATGGCTGTGATGTTTTTTATTTTTTTTTGTTTTTTTAATAAAATTCAAAATGTTTATAAACAGTCACAAAAAGAATATCTTGCTTTATGCAAAACCAACACAGATGAAATTATGCATATTAGTAGAAATACATGTTATGTTTAATTATGTTATCCTTTTAGATATATATGTATGTAATATAGATGTATGTACAGATTTATAAGCATGGTCTTCGAATTCAAAACATTTCATTTATAGAAGCACAATGGCAGGTGTGGAGGAGAGAGGACTGGACATTTAGTGAATAAAAATGGAAAGCTAATGAATATGTAATGTACTCAGCTGAACTCTTCACCAGAGACACATCATTTATAATCCTCAGTTCTTCACTTAATACACACTTATAATTAAACTGTGTGCATTTGATTTGCATTGTCAATGCACTTTTCCTCATAATGTTTTCGTTTTATTCTGTTTTTCTCAAGTACCAAGTTTTTCAATAATATCAATTTTGCTTTAGTGGGATTGTGTCTGCTTTCATAGATGTTCTTTGATAGTAACAGAATCCATAAAATACTTTTTAAAAAATTAATGAAGGCATTTTCTGGGCACAGGCTGTTTCATCAGAATGTACCTAGTTTATTTTACAATGGTAAAATTGCCGAGACTTAGAGAGCATTCTGATTGAATCATGAATATTCCAAAGGGGTAGATTAATCTGTGTGAACTACAGAACTCTGCTGAAACTGTTGTTTAACATGCTAAAGTGTGGAATTCATCTTCTTACAGCACAAAAGAGCTTCCTATAATAAAGATTTTTTATAACAGCAATAAGGCAGCTCAGTGGGGTGTGGTTTTCATGAAATAATCACACTTCTGAGGGATTAGACATTGTGCCTTGTGCTGTACAATCCCCTGAAGTATTGATAACATGTTGATGCCACCTCCCACACAGCTCTATTGCTAAATTACTCAATGGGTCCTTCCAAAAATATCTGCCTACGTAGAATTTATATCATAAATAAGCTAAGAGATCTGCACTGTAATATTAATGCTTTATCACATCACATTCTTCTTTATGTTGCTTAAAATACAAATTATTATGCTGTGCACTGTAACTCAGATTTAAGACAAACTAACCAAAAATATAGATGAATCAAAGTCATGATTTAGCAATATTGTGTGCTTGTTGAAATTTAGCTAATAATTATGCAAGTCATATCATTATTAATCTATTTTTTCATGAAGCATTCATTAAAAATTCAGTCATAAATTTAAATATTAGGCAATAAAGTTAACCTAGAATATATGCTAGTATTAAAATATATGCATTGAAGTTCTCAAAAATTATTTCATGGGGAATATGTAACTTTTTTGACAGTTCACCTCAAACTATAATGTAAAGAATGCCTATTGATTCCTAGAGTGATCTCTGAATGTTAATTTTTGGAGACCAAGAGCAGAATGCATCTTTAATTTCTCACAGGCAAAGAAAACTGTATTATCTTGTATGCTTCATCTGTTTTAGTGTTTAGTCAGAATATTAAGGAAATATATGGTAGGGACCTATAAATGTCAGTTTTAAGAAGGGGTTTTGATTTATTAAACAGTTTCTAGGACTGTGCCAAAATATTAAGCATTGTGGGAATAACTGCATTTTTGACATTATGGAATAAATTTTTAAAAGTTGCTTTGAAATGCTACATAATTGAAAATTCTATTATAAGTAATGTCACATTCCCTGTGTTGTAGAAAATATATGCCTAGTTTAAAGTATTATTTATTTCAAAAATAATGCAATTTTTAACCACTGAGCACTTGTATGAGATGAATAGCATGTTTTTAAGCTAATGGTACAATTAACTAAAGTTTTAGGTTTATATCCAGGCTTAGAGATTTTTTTCTAAATTTTCTGGGCAAAGAATCCAATGGTCTTTCATAGACTATATTCACAAAATGTCAAGGTATGAAATTCAATCAATAGATTACTTTTTCCTGCAGTAGCAAAAATACTAATGAATTTTCTGATGAAGTTTTTTTTTAAGAATATTAATGTTTTTACAATAAATAACTTTGCCAGCTTTGGTTATATCCAACTCAGTGTTACAAGTTAACTCTTGCCTGTATTGCAAATTGTGTAACCATGTTTTTCAAACTTGAATGTGCATATGAATCACCTTGGGATTTTGTTTAAATGAAGATTCTGAATCCACAGGTTTGGGGGTACTTAAGATTCTGTGACACTAACAAGCTTCTAGATGATAGCAATATGTAATTGGTTCATGGAGAGCCCTTGAGTAGCACTGTGCTATAATCTCATATCATTCCTTTAATGCACTTTCTAATGATACACATAACAGATTTCTTACAGGTTTTGTGGAGGGACCTGCCTACTACCTCCAGCAACTATAAAGAAAAGCCATGACACCTCCTATAACCTGAGCTTGTTTGCCAGCAGACAAAGAACTTCCCTTGCTTGAAACCCCTTCCCCTAATTTGCATCCCTCTCTTGCTCTAGCCTATATAAGTGTGTTCTAACCAGAACTCCGGGCTCAACTCTTTGGGGAAGAAATCCCAGCTGAGACCACGCATGTAATAAATCTGCCTAAAATACTTCCAAAGAGTGCTCGCTTGGTTTCTCCCAAAAACTCTAACAGTTTTAGTTATTACTATGATCTGAATCTTGTCCCTCCCAATTTTGTATGCTCAAGCCCCAACCCCACCCCATCACATCGTCTCCCACTTCCTGCCAATGTGACTGTATTTGAAAATAGGGTCCTAAGGAAGTGATTAAGGTTTTGTAGTCATTAGGGTAGAACCCTGATTCAATAGGATTAGTGTATTCCTAAAGAGACACCAGAGAGTTCCCTCTCTCTCTCTCTCTCTCTCTCTCTCTCTCTCTCCCCCATCTCCCTCTCCCCATCCCCTAGAGAAGAGAGTGAAAAAATAGTTTACCTGCCAGCCAGGAATAGAACTCTCTGAATCAAATAATTTCACACCTTGATCTTGGAATTCCCAACCTCCACAAAGGTGGTGTGTTTTGTGTGTGTGTGTGTGTGTGTGTGTGTGTGTGTGTGTGTGTGTGCTGTTTAAGTCACCTAGTTAATGATATTCCCTTATGGAAGCATGCACAGGCTAAAATGATTGTTGTTTTTCCTCCGTCTTGTCTCATTTTCATTTTAAAATATCACATGACTCAGTAAAAGTTAATCATGTTAGGAGAATGGTGTTAACCAAAGAAGCAAGTTTCCAACTGTTGCTCCAAATTCTGTCCTGATTATCATCAATAAATGATTGAAGGTGAAGCTTCGTGTTTTCCTGCCTTACTAAAGAATGTATTTTAGTTACTACATTATTCATGCTATCAAAGTAAATATTTGAAATAACCACCTAACGCTAAAATAGGAATTATAGACAAGATTGTTGAATGGTTCCGCCTGGTTGATTTGGGGGTAACAACTTCTGCCATGCCCTCCCATCCTGTATTCCATCAGGGAGAAGGATATAACTAGAGGTTATCATGGCACTTTCACTCTTGAAATATGGAGGCAGACATCTTGTCTGCTGCCAAACAGTTGGCCTCCACTCCTTTTCTACTTGTAGACCAAGCCATCAATCTCCAAGTGTCAGGGAAATAAATTGGGGTTCCTCCTCAAAGAAAACTGTACGAATCTGTTAAATAATATGGCTATAAAGAATATCTTATAGATTATGAAGGTACACAATGTTCATGGGTGCAAACTTACTTTGTGAAGTAGAAATGTGTTTAAGTTTCACACACTGAATACAGTTAAATCTTGCTTATTTTACGTAAATGCCCAAGGTAGTTGACTCTACTGGAATATTAAAGACACTGATATCTGAATATAACCAGACCTGTAATTGAATGAAAACAAATGGTTAATTTGAAACATTTCTTTTACATTACAGAAAGACATACTAGTATATTCTATGGAAAAATATGCACAATACACAAAGTAGGAAAATTCAAATAGGACTATTGAGCACAAATATGCTAATCAAAGGGCTAATTTATTTGCTTCACAGGTTTCCACTTGGTAAGATTTATCAACAGTATATTTTTCCCTTAGCTATAAACTTTATATATATATATGTATGTATATACACACACATACACACACACATATATATGTATATATATGCATATGTATATATAACAAATCCTCTTGTTAACAACAGCATGTAGAGGAATTATGAATATTTATTTTAGTAACTGGAAAATGTCACAGCTGTAGACAGAGGTAGCCTGTCACAGATCTCTCTCCATTCAAATATTGAATTTGTATTACCTTAAGAAAGGGTGACAAGTTTGATTTTCTTCCCCTTTTACCTTACTTAAATTTTTTATAGTTTAGACCTTCAACTACTAATGTTTTTCAAGAGTATTTCAAATATTATTGTCTATTTTAACACAGATTTATATATCATTTGGAAAAGTCTACATTAAATGAATGGGAAAAAATACAGAATGCATATCTTGTTGAGAGAATGAAAAACAAAATTCTTCCCTTTTTCATTGTCTCAATCTCTTGCTGAAAATGGGGCAGATGCACCTTTCCTGCAAAAAACTGCAGAGCTGAAACATGCAGCTACCAGTTGTGTTTCTCAGCCGTGTGCAAAGCTGTTAGATTCTTGGGGTGGAGGTTAAAATTCTGGTCCACCTTCCACCTTCACTCCACAGAAAATTCCTCCAAAGGTTTACTTGGACCTGGTCTCCAATCTTGCCATCAGAGAATCGAGTTCAATTTTGATAAGGGTTTAACTCTTAATACATTCAAATGGTTTTCCTTTGCTCCATAGTGCATATCCTTTGGCTGTTTCAAAGTAAATAGGGCTATTCTATAGTGAAAAAAAATCATTGGGAAGGATTTTTGAATGTATTTCTGTGACTTCCTTTGAATACACACTGAACAATGGCTCTAAACTTTTGAAGAATTATTAGATATTGGCCAAATGCTTAAGGACATGTTTTTGGTATTAGTTTCCTGGTTATCAAGTTCTTTAATTTAATAAACATCAGAAAAGATGTATTATCATTACAAAATAAATCATCTGTGAAATTTGATATTTTGAAGGAAACATTTTCAGAAACATAATCCTTTCTATTTCTTTTTAAACCAGAGTAATCGCTGAAAACAAAATCTATACACCCTCAATCTGTACATCTAGAGACTTACTTTTCTTAAAAACATATTTTTGGATAAAATTCTAAACTCTAAAAGTTTTGAAATGCCCTATCTTGGGTGCACACTGGTGGCCTAGCAGTCTGGTACACCTTGGAGCAGTCCAATATATATCCCAAGATCCAGGGTTCAAGACCCAGGGCCAGGATGAACAACAATTGTGAACGACTAAATGGAAAAAAAAAAATACAGTAAAACTCTTCCTCTTCTTCTCTCTTCCTTCCTTCCTGTTTGCCTACTCATCTTCATTCCTGCCTGTACCTTTCCTTTAAAAATATTTTTTTTAAATGCCCCGTCTTAGGAATTTTTGGCTATTCTATTTTCCAATTATTTTACTTATAAATATCTCTACAATGAAATCTGAGGAGGATAGTCACACAAGTTTTTCCACCTGTAATGATGTCACGTATTTTAATTCTCACACAAGATATAAATAATGAAATCCAGGTCGTGGGAAGATGGTGCTAAAATGGCCTGGTCTTCTTAGTGGTGTTTTCATATCACAATGTTTATGCCTTTTATTTTGCTACTACCAGCTGAGCTACTTTGTGAAGCACATAGAAGAAAAGGCCTGCTTGGCTTCTTGGCTTCAGACAATGCCAAGATGATGCCCCAGGGAAGTTTTGGTGTTGCCTGGGGAGAATGTGGGATGGGGTATTCTGGTGATGTTTCTTAGCACTTCAGCTGTGATTAGCCCCATTCATGATGGCAGGAAGTGCTCTTTGCTTACATTCCCAGACCAGAAGAATGCTGATAACATCACTACAGACAAAAAGTCCAGGATTTATTTACAGTGCTCACCAGCCTGCCTGTCCCATTATGCTTGTTCCTGGAGTGCTTAGCTTCAGTCTGATTTAACAGCCTTCCATAGAGGAAGAAAAACACCAATGTCCTTTTGTACCTAATATTATCAGGCATGTTCATATTGGAAAGACACGTCATTTGATCTTTCTTGTCAGAATGAGACTGAAATATATTTTGTTACTGAGGGAAAGATGTGCAAGATTAAATGCAATGATGAGATTTTTAAACTGATGGTGACTATTCTTGTTTTAGCATTGAAACACCTTTTAAAAAATGATGTATGACAGAGTGAAAGAAGTTCAACTGAGCATCAGGAAGTGTTCAAGGTCCATCTACACCTGGATCTATGAGTCACATAGACATGATTAGAAAAAAATCTGTGAATAGATTGAAACCAAAAGGTGACAAAATTTTGACATTTGAAAATATTGAGAATGACCAATAAAGCTATCAAATGAAACAAGCTGTCTTCCAAAGGTATTTTATTTTCTTTATTCCGCACCATGAAACATTTATTAAGCTCTTGTGTTCCAGGCCTGGAATCAGGTGCTCTACAACCAGTAGTGCATTTCTTTCCATGATTCCAGAAGGCTCAAATGTAAAGTGTGAACTTGCAAAGAATAATTATCATACAGTGGAATGTATGCTTTGTTAGCAACATGAAGAAAGAGCTGTTGCCCCCAGAGGCAAGAATAAATGCATGTATTAATTCTGTAAGAAAGGAAGAGAACAGGGGAGGCTTCAGAAAGGAAGCTGTTTTTAAAATATTTCATCAGAAAATATGTGGAGAAGACAGTACATGTCAAATAAAGGCAAAGTGAAATTTGGCTGCACTGGTAGGATACAGTGAGTCTCTATAGAAGAAAGTGGTTCCAAGGATGGTCACTTCCATCTAGGGCTAGATTTTGAAGAGCCCTGTATATAAGGCCTTTGGACATGAGAGAAAGTGTTTTTAGGAAAGAGATAACAGACACTCACATTTGTGTTTTTAAAAGATAGGTGGCACCATAAAGGGATAAAAGATGAGAGGTAGCCAACCTACTCCCAGATGAGAGGATAATGACTGACCTAAGGCAACATGTGTGTTATTGAGAAGAACTATTGAATGTGAGCATTACTGAGTTGATTTCAAAGATCACAGATCCAGAGTAAGACACCTCGAAAGCAAATTTTCAAAACGGACAAGTTTGGAAAATACCGAATCCTATTTTATTTTATCCTATTTTATCTTATTTATAACTCGGAAGCATTTATTAGGTACCAAGTAAGGATCCCTAAGCAACTCAACAAATACTCATTTAAATAATTCTCATACAAAAACCTTATGAGATAGGTACTATTCTCATTACTATTTTGCAGATGAGAAGTAATTTGCCTAGCCTGGATCCCATATTAGAAAGAAGCAGAGCTGGTATGGGAACCAGTAATCACTAACTTTCAAGACCTGTCAACTTCCAATAAAATTTCTTTGGTTTAGGGAACTCAAGTTCTTGTTTGTATTTGTTTTAAGTCATAATTATTTGATCGCTTTTCTTTTCCCTTACAAGTAACCCTAAAAAGTTCTTTGGGGTGGGGAGCAACAGCACTTTTTTTATTATTGTTTTTAGGATTTTGCAAACAAAGTTACTGAGATAAAATGCTAAAACAAATGTTGTTTGCACATTAATGCATCTAAATATACAAATGTATTAAAGATTAAAAGCAAAGCAAACTATCTGTTAGCCCTAGAAGTTCTTAAACACATTTGTTCAAAAAAAATTCATATTTGTTTTTCACTTTTCAAAGTTCATAGAACTAATATCCCATGGAATTCAGTTTAAGAAATATTGCAGGGTGTGGGGGGATATAATTCAAAAGTATAAATTATAAATATTGGTACCCCAAATTGACTTTAACTATTCTACTTTGAATTATTTTTTCATTATAATGTTATTTATTGCTAACACTACAGATTATACAAAAATACATGTAGTTATGTCAATTTCTTTATCTTTCATATGATTTCAATAAAGAAGAAAGGGTTGCTTCGTTCTAAAATAGGACAAACAAAAAAATAAAGCAAAAAACAGAAAAAGTAAGCAAGCCTTTCATTTTTCTCGATCTAAGGCATCAGTCAAGCTAAATCTCCAGGTTTACACTTAGACTTGCTCTCAATCTTGTTTTATTGTCCTTAGTTTCCTTTACCTTTCATTCTTCCTATTCAAGCCTTTCGTTGAATCTGAAGATGATAGCGGTATGAATAATCAGGATTAGTCTTTCTCTGAGTTTGGGGAAGGAGGAGATAAAGTAAAAATGTTCATGTTGGAAGTTCTTTCTACATAGGATTTGAAATGAAAAGTTCTTAAATCCAAGATTACATATTTGATCTTATTTCTAGTAATGCTGTGAGGCAGGATAATATTAATATTATCCTGATATCAGAGGGAAGGAAACTGAGATGGTAATACTCATGGCTAGGACTCAGTATCATGTGACTATCATTAACATTGACATGATGTCATTGTAATTAACATCTGTGAATACTTAATTCTCCAAGTAGAGCTGACCCTTGACCAACTTGGACTTAGTGTACCAACCCCAGGCAGTGGGAAATTTCAATATGCTCTTGAACTCCCTAAAGACTTAACAATAGTCATCCTTTGATATCTACAGGGGATTGGTTTCTGGACACCCACCTCCACTGCCCTACCCCCAAAATATAACAATATCCAAGGATACTCGTCTTTTTTAGTTGGTCCACCTTATCCTTAGGCTCCCCATTCTCAGATTAAGTCCACTGACATCCACAGCTGGTTGAATCCATGAACATAAAACCTGCAGATAGGAAAAAATCTGCAGAGAAGTAGACCTGAACAGCTCAGGCTGTTAAAACCCATTTTGTTCAATGGTATTATACTAAGCCCTTTATATAAGTATATATAATTTTCACAACTCTGAATTAGACTCAGTTACAATCCCCATTGATAAGATGTATACACTGAGGCTTAGAATGTTAGTAAATATCCCATGCTCACATGATAAGAAATGAATCAGGATTCTAATTCAGACAGGCTAAAACAGAGTATCCCTAACCACTCCACCATGTACTGCCAATATATATTACAGATCTCAGTTGTGACAGAGTTCCTTACAAATCATGTAAAGATTTGTGGAATCTTTAGGCACAGGCTGGAGCTGGAGCTGACATCTGGACAACCTAGCTTAGAGTTCACGGTACTTGTCTCTTCACTAATTTGGATCTTTCACAATACTGTTGGCCCTGCCAGGGCAGTCGCTGTGTTATTTTACCGCTGTGGTGATCTGGTCCCCAAGAGCAATCCTTGATACATAGAAGATTCATGAATGGTTCTCACATGAATCAATAAATGACTGAGTATAAGAGGCCATGACCAGCTGCATGTGTTATTTATTGGTTATAGAGAAGATATTTAATTCAGTTGTGTTACATTGACCTCCTGGGTTACGAAAGCCTCTGAAGAGATGATCTCTTTTCCTCATAGTGCTCCATATTGGGTGCCTAGAACCTAGAGTGAGGGAAGAAATTTCTTGCATGTCTCCCCTAGCCTGCCTAGTCCATGAAACAGTTCCTATGGGTAGAAACCATGTAGCATCTCACATTTTGTAAAATATTTTCACATATACCATGACATTTGCCTCAGCGCAACTCTGTACAATAGACAGGATATTTTTATGTTCTTGCTGGAACTCAGAGAAGAGATTTTCAGTACATGAGAAAGTGGAAATTCAGTTCTCCTGTAGCCCTGTCACTTTCTCACTGAATAAGTAGAAGTATGTAACTCATCTATTACATAGCCTGGGCAAACTACTATCCGACGTGACTTTCACAACTAATGAGTCAGTGAAAAAATACATGAAAGCAAACATTAAGAATTTACTACTGAAACTAGTAAATGCTTTTAAAGGAACTGCCTTCCCTAAAATAAATGGACTAATTTCACCAGGTTGTGGTTTGTGTTTATCTAGTGCACAAATGAATCATCAAACTAATTCTGCACTCAAGCTATTATTCCCAAGAAAGTATGTCAAACAGTAGTACTATATTTGAACAAATATCAAAGCAGTGTTCAGGAGGTGTTCCAAAAGCATTAAAATATGATAATTCAGAATACATATTCTGATCTCAGAAGGAATGGTTCAAGTCTAGACTATTATCTATCATTCATAATGTAATCTACCATTTAACAGTCAGTGCTCTGATTAAGTTACTTACACTTTCTGAGCCTTAGTTTCTTCATTTGTGAAAAGTAATAGTATTAGTACATATTACAGAGACTGAAAGAATTAAACGAATCAAACTATGTTGTACCAACAACAAAGAAGATACATAAATGAATCTATCAATATATTTTGTTTATAATGTATCTTTACAAAAGGCTTTGAAAAGGTATTGGAGCTACTAGAAAAAAAATTGAATTTTCCATCTCCTGCTATCCAAGTTTAAAATTTTTGAATGTGCACAAAAAGTCACAGAGAGGTCTCATTAACAGATTTCACCCTGATAAAGATGTTAAATGGCCTTATTTGCTTTCTCCTAATTGAACAGCTCTAATAAGCTTGATCAGTTTTCCCTCCTACAGCCCCTGCATTATAGTATAAATTTAAAAAAAAATCCTTCTCCCTTAACTGCTTTAACATTTAACAGTCACCAAGAGAAACTGTTCCATCATGATGTCTTCCAAGTTAGTAGACTAGAACAAATTCAGCTAGTTTAATCGTATGGCATCAGGCAGTGCTGAAAATGCAATTTGTTGTGAAATTTGTTTTTGCCTTTGCTATTAGAAGCCAAGTGTTCAGCTCTTTTGCAGCTCTGCACTGGACCTTATCAGGGAACATACTAGCTGGAGGGCATCCATAGCACTGATCACTCAGAAGGAAACCCAACAGCTGTGTTTTTGACAGCTGGAGCAAGACTGATGCCTAGCACCCACAACACAAAACTTTATAGGACTGGTTTCAAATTCTGGCTGGTTCCAGCACCAAAAAAGTTTTGTAACATAGGGTCAGTCACTCAGCCTGAGTAGGAATAGGTTCATTATTTTTGCATCTAATAGTGAATACCTACTTCCTAGGGTAGCTGTAGAGATTAAATTCAATAATCTGACACTTCTCCTTAGCTAGTAGGAGACAGGCAACACTGCTGGTTTGGAAATGAGAGTTCTTTTATGATTGCCATGTTGTTAAGCACTGGAATTTGTTTACATGCATCTGTTTTTCTGTCAGACATTTGCTGTTATTCCTATTATAAAAATAGGTAAGAAATAAAGGAAGATTAAGATGTTCCAGCAAAGTACCTAGGCCTTTAACAACAAATGTGCAAAGAGAACTCCGCCTATTCAAAAAGCAAAATTAAGCAGGTTATACACTTTACTACAGAAAAGGAAAAGAAAATTCTTTAATCTGTTAGTTTTCCTGCTCATACACTGCTTTTTATATATATGTATATATATACATATATATATATACACACACATACACATATATAAACATGTATGCATGTTATACACATATATGCGTGCATGTGCATTTTTAAATCCTAAAATCTGCTGTGAAAGGAAGAATGATCAGTTTTCCTTCAATGCCCCCTAGTCTTACCTGTCAGCACTTCCCTCTCATCTCCTTATCTTGCTGAAAGTGGGCTTATTATCTGATTATTCAGGAACATTTAGGATACTTTGATGCTTAATATGCTTTCTGAAATGATGTGTCAGTATATATGAATGCCAAGGAAATAAAATCTATACCTCTATGACATGTTTGTAATAAATTCAAGTGAATCCCCAAATCATACTGGCCTAATCAATGGCAATCTTTTATAAAAAAAAAAAAAAGGAAAATAGTGACTTTCATTTTTCATAGGTAGTTTTATGATTTTATAATGTAACACTCCTTAAAATAAATTTTAAAAGTAATTTAAGTGTAAATATAACTAATATATCTAATTTAGCCTAAAGGACATTCAAACGCCCATAACTGTATACAAATAATAGAGCCATGCTGTGTTTCGTGTTAATATTTGTCTTTATCTCTGCCTCAAATCTGAGAAACCCTCTATTGACTCAAATGTACCAGATTTCTGAGTCCCCACACACCCCTAACTACATCTTAAGTTAATGGCGTTTAAAATACGTACTCCTCTCACTTAATGAGCTCAGCTAAAGAGATGGAAAGTTAATCCTCCATAATAAGATCTCTAACAGAAACTGAAACTGCTCTGTATATTTGTTTATTAAATCATCTTGAGAAAGTATATTTTCAAACTTTTACTTTAAGGCTACTTTAGGACTCTGTACAAATTGTTTAATTTTTACTTAACAAATAATATTATAATAACACTAATAATGATCATTAAAATTTAATCACCATCTTATTCTTAACTGGACCTGAAAAGAGAAGTCAAAGTCATCTAACTTAGAGTCTGTGGAGTCTTACAGATATCCAGATTAATCTCTCATTTTACAGGTAAGAATTCAAAGCCAATTGTCAAGTGATTTATGTCAAGGCACAGTCTACAAGGAAAGTCAGATCTAACTCCTGTCCCAGCATTATTTTCCCCTAAAAGAAAAGTAGAAACATGTCAGAATGTAACAGTTAAAATATTTTGTCACACAAGAATGACACACCAAACTGCTTTCTCAGTAGGGCTGATCATGAGTCCAATAACTATATTCCTTAGCTGGTAATCACATCATGCTTATTAAGTCTCTGAGTGGCCTTGACTGTATTTGCAAAATGCTTCTCTTTCAAGAGGCAGATTTCTACTTTGCGTGTACTTTTTTCTCCAACTGTCTATTGATTGGCTATGTAGGGTGTTTTTAAATGGAATAAACAAGCTAACAGTGAAAATAAGTATTTGCTTTGCTGCTCAATTGATTTGACCCAAGTACTTTTGCTGGAACATACCATCTATAGATTCTAAAATCACATATTATAAATTCACAAACTAAACCAAAAGGAGGCTCAAGAGAAAAGTACAAATAGTGGCTTGAAAAGAGGTAAAAACTAGCATAGAATCTGTTTCAGTATAAAGAGAAATCACCAATAGACCTAGGGGCAACAAAGGGCTTTTCCTGTGTATTAGTGATATTAATATTATTATTCTTCCTTGGCAATGATTTTATGACAGTTGTTAACTTTAAATTGCTTTTCTTTTCTTTCAGTTGTGCTAGTAGAATATTTTAGATGATAATAACATTGCCAGGAATGTGGAATTTATATAAATAGTGATAAAGATCATTAAAGTGTAAACATTTTTCTCTCAACAATGGTATTGCCATGATTACTTAAAACAGCTAAATAATTTTGATGTTTTCAGACAAACTTTGAGGCTGTTATTTCTATAAAGAATTAGAATTGACTAGTATAGCCAAAAGGCAAAAATGTTTTCTTTCAAATATATATGGTTCATTAAGTTGAGAAGGCATCATAGAACACTAGAAAGAGTTTAGATATTAAAACTTTATAGGACTGGTTTCAGATTCTGACTGGTTCCAGCACCTAAAAAGTTTTGTAACCTAGGGTCAGTCACTAAGCCTAAGTAGGAACAGGTTCCTTATTTTTTTACATCTAGTAGTGAATACCTACTTCCTAGGGTAACTGTAGAGATTAAATTTAATAATGTATTCAAAATACAGCAAATAACCTTTGCTAATAAGTACAAAACAGCTACATGCAATTATGTACTAGGAATCCATTATATAGCAGAGAATATACTTCTCCACAAGATAGATCTTCAAAAAGCTCCAACATTGTATTTTGTCATTTTTAAAAATTTTTGTTAGCTTAATAGTTTTAGTTTACATTTTCCTTTTTATGAGTAAGAATTAACATCTTTACACCTGATATAAAGAGCCATTTTTATTTTTTTCCGTGAAATGCTTATTTCTCTGATTCATTTTTCCATAGTAGAATTTATTTTTTTTCTAATTTTAGGGTCTCTTTATATTTTGAAACTCTTTATATACAATCTGTACACTGATTCCTCCCTAATTAATATCCCCAATTCTGACTTCTAAAATAAACTTGAGATCCACATGTCCAACCAATTACTCCATATCTCCACATGGTTATTATTAAGTTCCAAAATTTCACAAGTTCAAAATGAAACTCCTATAGGTTAAAATCACCCTTAACTCTCTTTTGTTTTCATTTAGCACCTTGACTGCACCAGTAATTTCTATTCATTATACTTTCAAAATGTGTCTAGAACCTTAACACTTCTCACTCATTTCTTCTAGAATCTTAACACTTCTCACTCATTTCTTCAACTCTGATCTGATCTGCTATTATCTCTAACTGGTATTATGGCAAGGATCTCCTGGCTGATCTCTTTCTCTCCACTATCCTCACTACAGGACAGTCTTCACATAGTTGCCAGAGTGTTCTTTAAACACATGTGAGATCATGTCATACCTCTGCACACATGTCTACGATACCCACTAACTCCATTGTCTTAAAAACTGTGCTCTGTGAAACCGTATGTGACCTGACTTACCATTCTCCATCACTGCTTCTCTAACCTCAGCTTCTACTTCTTTCCCTAATACTTATACAGCTCTATCAACATTAGTCTCCCACTGTTACTTGAGCAAACTCATCTCAAGACTGTTTATTTGCCAGCTTCAGTATCTGGAATATAACGCAAATAGCTCCATATCACCCTCTCTCATTTTTCTTAAGGTGTGCTTAAAATGTATCCCATCATAATGCTGTCCTTGAAAGACCGACTTAAAATAGTAAGTCCAAAGTTAGCCACACCCACTGTTCCTGTCTTCCCTTCTAGGAACGAAGGAACAACTGACATAGTGACTTATTCATTGCGTTGATTGCTTCTCCCACAGTAGAGTAGACATGAAGCTATAAACTTTTGTTCACTGCTGTATTTGCAACGTTTTACAAGAGTCCTTGGAACAAAGTAGACACTCTGTAAATATATTGTTTTATTAATAAATAAATGCATAAAGGAATGAATGAATATAAAGTTATATTTTATTGGCTTGGCAATTATATTAGACAGAAATACCTTTGAATCAGCATAATGATCAAAACTAAAGTTCATAAGAAAAATACACAGATTCATGCTTGGTATTAGGAAAACCCTAGTACCTGTTACATTGGGTAGTGCAAAAAAAGAAGAAAAAAATCTATGCTTCCCTGCTCCCAGGTTTCTATGGAAGAATGATTTTCAGTTTTTTTAATCATTATAATTATTACTATTATTATTTAGATGTAATTGAGCAGACTCCTGAGCAACACATTGCCATGTATTTAAACCTAAGCACACATGATCCTTGCCCATTAAGAATGTGAAATGGAGGTCACTGAAGGGTTTAACATAAACTGATAATGTGCTAATTCATGTTTACAGTACCATGTGATTATATTCAAGGCACTAGTTTTAGAGTTCTCTGAATTAAATATGTTTGCTTAAAGTTCACATACAAATACAAAACTTGATTGGAATTCATTTGGAAACAACAAGAATTCTTCTACCTGCTGTTTCTTAGTTAAGAGAAGATTCAAGTTCAATTCAAGAAGATACTCTCTTTTTTAGTAAATGATTTGATTTATAATTTCACTGGTTCTAATTTACTGTAAGCAAAGCATCAGATTAGTAGTGTGTTTAATATGAGTTATTAAGTTCCCATTAGACTAAATTATTACCCCTAGAGATCTGCAAAGCTACTATGAATTCATTTGCATTCTTTAATAGCCACATACTTCACCTTTTCTAAAATGTCAGAAGTTCTTTAAGATGTGTATCCTAACATGCTCCTCCAAGAAACAATGTTATCTTATGAATTCTGAAACATTCTATATTTGTTCTATATAGTTCAAATATAGTTCTATATTTGTTTCTCAATTTAAATTTTTGACTTAACATGGATCTTTAAGATTTTGTTTGGCTTATAATATATATTAGCAGCTTCCAGATAACCCATGTCCAAATCCATTTTCACCAAGCTGTAACAAAGCAAAAATTGTAATGACTTTATATTATTTCCAACTGTATTCAAAGCTCATTAGTTTAAAACTACCTTCTACTTGACTGATTTAACAGTTGGTTCTAAATATATTGCATAAACATATTTACAATAAAAGCCTTTCATCTATAAGTCTTATCAAAACTAAACCAGAACTCTGTAGGTCTTACCTACTTTATTGCTGGAAGTAAGGGACTTTTGAGAGAGTGTTGCCAATGGAACTTGAGATCATATTAATTCTTAGAGGTGAGGAAACTTCTTAAAGTGTTTGAACTAGGCTTTGTTCAAACATGAATGCCTTGCACTAGCTGACTCAGTCAGGTTAACATCACCTATAAATTTATGAACTTGATGTTGTGATAATTAAAGGAATCCAAAGAAGGAAGGAAAAAAAAATATTTCTAGAGATGTGTCTGCAGCAAAAAATGCAGTCACTAAAAGTATAAGACATAGTAAGTGAAAAAATAAGGTCTGTACACATTTACTAAAAACATTTATGCAAGACAGATTTACCAACTCAATTCCCCAAAGCTAAAGAGGGTATCAGGATGGATTAGACATCAGAAGTCCCTATTCTTGAACTCATATGATGAATTCACATCTGTTCCCTGGTACACAGCATTAATTTTAGCATTAATGCAAACAATATTACTCTGTGTTGACCCAGAAAGGCACTGGATCACTCAAAACTAAATTCCCTCGTTCCCAATTTAATCTGATCCTCAAATCAGACACATACCATCCCTGTTTTTATCCATACTGTGAATACTGAGAGTTTAGTGAACAGAGAAAGCCAGTTCCATGACTTTATTTTCTTTTTCTTCCCATCTTTTTTATACTTCACTACCAAATTAACCTTTCCAGAGAACTTCTCTGCAACAGTCATTTTCTATGTTTAAAAAAAAAAAAAAAATCAATGTTTCCAAAGACGTTCTTTGATTTTAGAGTATGTACTATTTGAGTGTAAAAACACCTGCTTGATGCATCAGAAACCACCTTCTTTCAAAAAAAAAGAGAAAAGAAGAAGAAGAGGAGGAGGAGGAGGATTACAATTAAAATTACTTGGAATCTAGTTTGGAATGGGGAACGGGGAGAGGGTGGTGGTGGTGGTGGAATCGGACCGTCAGAGTTGGGGAAAATAGACAAAAAGGAGGAAAATCTCGGGGACAGGAAAAGTGCTTGGAAGCCTTTTTAGTGGCCCCAGAAAGATGTAAACCTGAAATGGTACAGCGAGATCAAAGGGATGATTAAAATGATTTAATATGTTTGAATTTAATGACCTATAGAGGAAGGGTGGAAATAATTCCGATTTTTCTTAAGAGAACTGATAGATGCTGATGGTGTATGAAAACAGACATTCAAGATTCATGTAGGACATGTGGAAAACATAACGGAAACTGCATTTTTCAATGGGTTAGCCTTTAAGATGGAATCAAATTCATCTTTTGCAAAATACCAGCTGTGTGACGGAAGGTGTATCACCCAGTCTCTCTCATTTTTATTTAAAAGGGAAAAATTTATATCTATTTTTCAAAATTATTTGGAAGTTTCAGCAGGATAAAGGATATAAAGTACCTCACACACAGTACATGATCAACAAATCATAGCTATTAGTGTGCTTATTATTTCTAAACTGAAATGGCAAATGGAAGACTGAAATAAAAGTCTGGCTCTCAAGAAAAGGATAAAGAGGGGTGAAAATCATTGTTGCTATAATAGAAAGATAGGAGGTAATCCAGAAATTGGAAGAGAACATAACTGAGAATAGTATCCTGAAAAAAACATCATCATTTAAGTAGTAGACTAGAGTAAGAAACGTATTGTTAATTAGAAAAAAGTCAGGCTTCAAAGGTCAGAAGCAGTTGCCTTCAAATTCCCATGTGTGCAATTGTGTTCTGTGCTAATGAAGAACATCTTCCTCAGGTCATGATATGTATGCACATAGAAGATCACTTGATAGGAGCCCATTTTCTCTATACAAATGTCATTCATACTAACTCACAACTGTAAGTCTCAAGGCAACAACTAATGATAGACCACCGTGGCTTCTCAAATGGAGAAAATCCCTATAAATTTAGTGAACCATTGATCAGCATTGAATCTAGTACAATATGACTTTTTCAAAGCCGGAACTTAATACCTTGTTACAATTTGCTGGGGCATTTGGTGAGGGGGAAAACATTCAACTTGGCCTAACAGGAGTCAAAGATTGAAAACATCTATTAGTGATAACTCTAATGTTTGTCATGTAGTTAGGAAGAAATACAGAAGAAAATGAAAAAAGAATGTGAATATATATGAATGTTACAGAGAAATATATAGTCAATTTCTAACTAGCTTCCATGGGGACATTTGACTAATCTTTAGGAAGATAGGATAGCAACAGATCTGACAATTAGGTTTGTGTTGTAAAATATTGTGAAATTTTTGAGTTCTCACCAGTACTAATCACTATTGCTAGAAAATTGCCTATGATTTCCTAACTTTGCTCTATTCCTAAAGATGTTCTCATCTACATGTCCTACTCAGCACACTGTCCAGGTGTTTTCTCTACCTTTTCTGACCTTCCCACTGAAAATGAACATTTCTTATGCTGGGCTCCACTGAACATCTCTATAACCCTCTCAGTGCATCAAACACCGTCTACTTCTTTTTATAATAGTAAGTGTTTAATTGTAAAAAAAAAAAAAAACTCTTTGAGGGTAAAGACGATACTTCATTATGTTTTTGTGTTTGTTTTTGCTTTGTGCCACAGCTGCCAGTTCTGTGTTTTCTAGTAATCAATAATGAATAAGTATTTGGTGGCCGTCATTAACATGATTTAATGACTGAGCCATGATATTACCTCAAAATTAGTTTCCCACCCCAAATAATGAGTTTCTTTATATTAAATCAATGATTATTATGTATAGTATTTTCAATCAATAGAACATGATTTTTAACTTTTAAATGCAATGCCTACCTAAAACTTGTGTTAATTATTTTTATCGAAAATATTTGGTTTAAGTTTCCTAAAGAATTTCATTGGTTGGTGCTAATGATAATCCTATAAAAACAAATCAATACTTTTTTGCTTTTTAATCACAGTCTATACTAATTCACTATCAGATGTCCTATCCTATAGCCTTACCACTTTAAGACATACTTAACATTTATGTTGTTCTTAAGAAAAATAATCAAAATAAACATGGACTCCATAGAATAACTAATTATGAAATTTGCTGCGTTTGTTTTTACCAAATACAGATGGTCAAAATAAACAATTTATACTTTTCTTAATATTCCATGTTTTCAACATTTATTTTAGTTTTCTTCTTGTTCCCGATGGTTGCCGTAGAACCTGACAATTGTGTGTTTCTTAGAAAAAAAAACCAAGAATGCTTTTTGAAGATGCCATTGTTTGTTCCTTATATTTATTTAGATGTTTCTATTGTTTCCTCTTATGATTTGATAATAGTTCTGTTATTCTAATCCTTCTGTGAAGCCATGTTTAGTACACAATTTGAGATATTTGCAGCATATACCACTATTCTTCATATAAAAGAGATTAGTTTTTTTAATAATAGCTTCTTTTGAAATAGGAAAGGGTTTCTACAATAGAGAAGGAAATCACATGGGAAATGTAATCAATGATGGTTTTGTGTAGACATTAATAATTTTTTGTCCTGAAGGGTTTTGCAGTTTTTTTGGTTAGAAAGATAAAGGAACTGTCACCATATATAACCATTATATTATTCACTGGAAAAGCATTGATTATCCAGGGTATTTAATGATACCTTTTAAATAATTCATTTTTAGCAGACCTCTACCAGCTAGGAATAGCTTTGATAAAAATTTATACTTGCTTTGCTCAGTATTATAAGGTAAAATATTATGAAATCTGTAACCAGACAGTTGTGGTTGAAATCCCATTAACCTTGGGGAAATTGTTTTTTCTCTGAGTCATTGTTCCCTTATCTGTAAAGTGAGGAGGTATAAAGTTAAATAATATTACATATGTAGATATCAACTGGTGCCTTGCCAAAATGGACCCAAGTATAAATTGTCTTCATTCTTAGAGGTTTAATACCTGCTTGACCCAGACAAAGAGAATGCTCACTTTAGAAATATAAGAGGCTATAAAGTACATCACAGTCACATTGGATTGAGTGATAAAGTATTTTGTCTTGTATCACAAAAAATTCAAAGATCAAAAAGACTCTCACTGTGGAATATCAAGGTTTCTGTTGTAATTTTCTATGATTCATTCCTTCTAGCCTCATCATTTTGGTTTTATTTCCAAGCTGGCTCCCTCATAGTCATAAGATAGGCACCTATAGCAACAAGGACAAATCATTTCCTTGCTCACAAACAGAAGAAATCAACACTGTCCTTCAACCAGTGTGGATTAGGCTGTCCCTTTGAACTGCTTAGGACATCAGATCTTGTGCCTACCAGTGAACCAATGATAGCCTTGTATAGATAAATAAGTATGGTCAGATTACTGTCAGACACCAAGATTCAAAGACTTTGTGGACCTCACTGTTAAAAGAGTGAAGTACTGAAATCATAATGCAAGTTTTTTAATGCCAGGTCTAGTGATCATAGCAGGGTTACTCAGCTTTACCATAAACACTAGAAGGAAGGAAGGTAGGATGGAGTGAAGGAGGGAAGAAAGAAGGGAGGAAAAGGAGGAAAGGGAAAGGAAGGAAAGAGTGGGAGGGATGAAGAAATATATAATACCTTATATATAATTTATTTATAGATAAATTACTTTATCAGTTTTAATAAAAATCACTTGTGAGACCTTGTTACATTTAAACTTATTTTATCTTTTCTTAAGAAGTTAACTTGTATAGATTAAATGTCCTGTCATTCTTTTAGTCTTGGTGTATTTCTGAAATATATTTTTCAAATTATATTAAACTCATTTATATTCACTTTTCCAACAGAGTGGTCTGTGGCTAAGAATTTCCCTAGGTTTAAGTTGATCAGGGTCTTTCTTACAGTACTCTTGCCAGTTTTCACCATTTGTATGTTGATTCTGGTCTTCTTGTCTTCCTTCCTCTAATTTATACTTTATAGCATCAAAATACTGTAGGTGAATTATACAGCAAGGATTTATTTTATAGTCCCTGGATTTCTGGTCATAGTTGTAGATTCATGCCATAGATATAAAGGATGGTAATTCGATTATGAATTTTGATTAATGTAACTAATTTGTATTTTTCATGTTACATCTTGTATTAGATCCCTGAAAAAGGAAACATGCTTAAAGGTCTTCCAAAATCATTTCCTTTTTGAACATTGATACATACATAATACATGGAACCTTTCCTTGAGGAATAACTTAGCTTTATATATAACAACATACTCTAGACAAAATAAGCAGTGATCTCCTGTTCCTTCTCCTCTTACCTGGGAGGATGACATGATGTCTCCCTTTGCACCCAATATCAGCAAAGCCCTTCAGATATTAACTGTCTTTCAATCTATGCCTTCTAGATAACATTTGACTAACTCCCCAACACTTATCTTTTGTGTTCCATAAATAATTAATCTTAATTTATACCCTCCTTCCTTGACTGAGAAGTTCTCTAAAAAACACCCAAACTATGATAGAGGCTTGAACTTGGATTCAAGGTAGATGGAAGACAGATTGGAACCAATTAAAA
Organism: Solenodon paradoxus; assembly: GCA_004363575.1. Lineage (NCBI taxonomy): Eukaryota > Metazoa > Chordata > Mammalia > Eulipotyphla > Solenodontidae > Solenodon > Solenodon paradoxus. Next base: position 290,628 of record RJWH01000354.1, on the reverse strand, counting down.
AATTCTCTCCTTCTACCTCCAGCCATTTGAAGCTATGTTGCATATAGTCATCTCCAGAGGAACAAAGCAGATACTTTCCATTAAAATAAGATACTAATTATGAAGACACTCAGCACAATAGATTGATAAGGTTTGTGTCCAGCTTAATTTAATTTCATAATATGTGGGAATTTGAGACTATGTGAAAATTTACTCCATATTTTTGCATGTGGGCCCATTCCCTCAGTAATTCATGCTAATTGAGGTTCTAAATCCTAGGCATTCCAAGTTGAGTCACTGAAAACTATTATGGAAAAGAAATTACCTAAATTCTCAAGATTGATTCTGCTCAGAGCAAGAGAAAACTCAAACGGCATGCTTCACATCTCATGTGTCTACTGGTATCCTTGTCAATCCTAAAGTATTTTTAACTTCTTTGTGGTTCCATGTTTACTAAATGAATAAAAGTAAGATGAAATAAAAGAAAAATATAATGTATACCACCTAACACAGGGCTCAAACTCTTCACATGAGGTTTAATTTCCAGTGAAATTTTAAATGGATGATTATGGTAAGGTAGAAAACTAACAAAATTTGCATTTTAAGTTTACTTTGATTTTATGGTGCATATTTTCAGCCCAGTTAATTACATGTGTGCATTTATAACCTAAAAGTTGTCACTGGAAACTGTGGAAAATTGAAGAAATATAAAACCACGGATCTAAGTTGTTGTAATAACTCAACCAAATATAAGAAAAACAAGATTTACAACTGAATATAGAAACAAATCTGAATATATGTTTGTACTTCCTTGTACAAAACCAGAAATTCCTGATATGTTCTATGATTATTTGCTACATAAGTCCTAGTAGAATTATTTTTTTCCTAGAGTTTACCTGAGTTCTAAATAATGTCAATATCAGAAATATTAATGCTATATAATTCCCAATTACCTGTTTGATAGAGAGACTAGCCAGTTTTTGCTTTGTTTTTGTTTGGTTTTTTCCTGAAATTTACCTTTGCTGCATATGAGAAAAGAAAGAAAGATACTAAACAGATGTATAGAAAGGGAACATTCATTCATTCAAAAATTATTTAACATCAAAGGAACGGTAAAAGGAAAATGAAGTTAAAGTAGGAGGAAAAATTTAGTTTAGCAGAATAATGACATATAAAGACAAGAAAGATGGTATGTCACTAGATACAACAACACACTATAGCAAAAGACCTCCAAGAACACCTCTTAAGTTGCAAAGTTGGGTTTATTGCCCACTGCAACAAAGGAAAACACATGCCATGGTGAATTGGAAGGGATTTTGGTAAGAGGATGTTAGGACTGATTATAGGATTGGGGCTTATGTTAAGTACTTTTGGGTAGAGAATAAGAAATGGGACTTTGCATTGCATTAGATGCTGCCAGAAAGTGGAGGTAACTACAATTGATTATCTTTACCTTACCTACAAGGAGGAAAGACAAAGGGAGGCTAAATTTATAACTAGTTAAAGCAGTAGCAGTCCAGTCATTTGGTCATTGACCATACTTGGTCATTTTTTGACTTTGTTAATGTGCATGTTTTTATCAATTTCTAGAAATGATTATGGAATAGTCTTGTATTTTTCTCAATCTGTTATGGTCAAAGAGTCCCCTCGTATGATTTGGTGTTCTGTGAAATTGTTTATTTTCAACAGGAGATTCCAAGACTTATCTGTGAGGATCAGGTTAACTGATATCAACCCCAAGGCCAGAATAACATAGCAGTTCAGCTCCAAGACAGTGGGAGCTGCTTTTCTTTTTCTCAGGAGGCACATTAAGATCAGGATAAGTAAAAGTACGTACAACTATAGGTAATATGTATTTATTTACTGAACATGTGTTACATGCCATGAGCTATGCTACATGCTTTAAGAGCATTTATGAATTATGCACTATTTTAGTACACTTTACCGATGATGAAAATAGAACTTAGAGAAATAAAGATGGCACGACCTCTAAAAACTTAGGATTTGTATCCTTGTATTGAAGTCAATGTGTTTGATCACTTCCTTATAAAATAAGGTGGGTATAAATGTAGCATTAGTACATTAGGAGTTCCACTTCTCTATCAAACTATAAGGTACCTGAGGGCAGAGTTATTGCATTTTTATTACCCACTTTTCCCGAATCAGATTGGTGACTTGCCTCAAATAGTACTTAATAACTATTGAATAATGTTAGCTGGGTGATGGATAAATGGATGAATGTAATCAGAAGTTCACACTTGATCATAGTCATGACAATTTGATATAATTTCACTCTGTGCGAGAAAATAAGAAAAAACTTTAAACCTTTAGTAGTGACATGCATTCATTTTGGGGACTGAATGTGATTTTTACAACAAACCTGCATACATCTTCTTAAAGGTAGATAATTATCTTATTTTTTGCTTGAAAGCATGGAGTCCTGGAATATTACGTCCTCATCCAAAATCACTTAACTAGATAACTGTCAACACATATATTAGGCCCTTAACCTCTCCACCATTCTGTCTAGTGAAATATTCTTCAAATTACTTATCCTTTTTTATATAATTTCCCAAAATAATTTAGGCAAAGGAAGAAAATTTCAGAATGCTGAAAATGTTTCTTATATTTTCTAAATATCAATATTTATTAAACATTTGTAATTATCTAGTTAAAATTAAAATAGGCCCTATCCACAACTGTTTCCAGAAATTCCTTTTTAAAATAATTATTCTCTCTTGTTCTTAACAGCCTGTATAGTTGGTTCAATTCTTCAGCACTTTGAAAAATTTATATTCTGTGTTTTATATATTTTTAATTTTCTTTGTATACATTTTCTGGGTATGTAAGTCATTTTAATGACTGAGGGAAACTGCCAATATCTGGCTAAAAAGAATGTTATTATAGAATTTGTGAAATCAGTAAATGCCCTTCAGATGAAAGATTTCAAGTTTGGGAATGAACTGAGAAGAAAAACAATAATTTAAAGAAAATCCAAAGATTAGAAAAGTATATATTAATTTCAAGCCACTGAGGAACATACTGAAACAGAGCTGACATGATTCTTATGTAATTCTCTAGTGTATATGCCTTTTCATTAGCCCACTTGTATGACACATTGACCTGTAGCCAGGTTAAACTTGATATTTGTTGTAAATGGACACAGATTTCCTGTCACAAAACATCTATTTTTCAAAGACTCAATTCTGCATTCCATACATAGAATATTATGATTTACTTTGCAAACCTGAATTTTAGGCTAAGCTTTTTTTTTTTTTAATTACTTGATTAACACTGTAAAATGAAGCTTCAGTATGTTACCTTGCTATCTCAGGTGTAGGGTAAAGTTTCCATAACTTTGAGTGCTATCATGGTCTCAGCCTAATTAACTACTTGAAAAATTTGTTTAAATTATATATATGTATTTGTACATACATATATATCTATACATATATGCAAATTACATTATCTAGTATGATTGTGATGCATAGCGTTCATAGAGTTAGGTTGGTCTTTGAGACTACTATTCAACTCTTCATTTGGTAGAATGAGAAAAATAAAACTAAACATTTTCATTGGTTTACTGAAGATAACTTCTCGATAACTACAGAACCCATACTACAACCAAAGTGTTTAAATGCCTAGTAAAGCATATTGCTTCCTGTTTCACTTTAATATTATGCAATATATGTATAATATTAAGAAAAACTATATAAAACTTTGAAAACCACAGTTCCACTACAACTCTGGATCTTGGGAACCTACTTAAAAGGGTAAAATTAAAGCTGTTATGTGAACTCAAAAACTACTCATTGATTTGTGTCTTTACACTGTATTCCTCTTGTCTATTCCTGCTTCATAGAGCCATATTTAAATATTTATACAAGTTTACAAAACCAAAATAAATTGTGTGTTATGTTGTTCCTCTTTTAAACTAGGCTTCGAATAATATAATTAAAATTTCCTTGTGTGGCTTTTCCCTCTAGTGTGATATTTTCAATTTGCATCTAGCCTTAAATAAAGCAATATTCATGACATTAATCCATTACTACAAATACCAATCATATTTATCAGGCTCTGGACTTTAATTTAGCATAATTTTGTACTGAAAAAAAAAGCAAACCATGAAGCATGTGAGCTGATCACTCCTTAATGTTTATTATTAAAAATGTTTGTCTATGGAATTTCTTAGTCAGGTCATATGCCTTTAAGTAGACCAGCAAAACTGAGGAATAGAACATTCTGTTGACAGGTAAATGTGAATCAGTGTGGTTTCATTCAAGGGAAAATAATCAAGCTCTTTTCAAATAATATAAAATGCAAAATGATTGCCTGTTGGAGGGGAGGGGGCCTTATCAGCTTCTCTTCTCAGAGAAATGATTGCCATATTCTCGCTAGAGCTATATATGCTGCAGCTTATCTTGTGACTTCTCTGCGGTCTCCAATATTTATTAAGAGTTGATTTTCTGTTGTTGCTCTCCTTCCCCTTCTTCTCTCCTCCAGTATAAATTAGCTTCTCCCATCTACATCTAGTCTTCATTTTCTTATCAGTCTTGCAAAAAGGATGATTATTTCATTATTGGTTGTGAAGTGTCTTTCATATTAACTGGTGCAGCTGTAGTTTCAGGCAGACATTTAACAGATTATTTGTTTTATTCTTTGTCTCATCATCTTAATAAAAGCCCTCTGAGACTGAGTCTTTTGTAATAACAAACAAGAATAAAGGGAAATTATGAATTGTTGCTTCCACAGAAAATGCTGTATTCATCAGGAATTCCTACTGGGATTCAAACAGGGTAGACTTCAAACATGTGAATACAATTGTACTCACCTATGAAAACCCTTTTATAACAAGGATAGCTGTCTTTCAAATCTTTTATTAGCCTAATACTTAAGCAGCATCTCTCTTTGGGGCTCAAGCTTTACTGTATTGTCCTAAGGTTGCTAGTGGAAGATTTTTCAAGCATATGAGCTTATATTTTCATATGAGAACTATAATATTATTTCTCCAAAATACTTTGTAATATTTTTCTTACAGTTTTTTTCCTTTCCTGTATAGAATTTAACATTATCTCTGACTTACACTGTGCCATATTCCTGATATCTAGCATCTATGGGAAAAGTATACGTGTCATGCCCTCATTTCTTGATTCAAATGATTCAAAATAGCCTGAAAGTCCTCATCACACACTGTCCCTGCACTCCTTTGATCATGTTTTGATAAATTTTTCAGAGGCAGTACAAGAATTGGGTTAGCAATTTAAGTAGAATAAGTCAGCTCATATGGGGGAAACAAGAAAATGGTCTAATATAAACCATATTTCGCCTTAGTGTCCAAGTCAAGTTTTCTATTGTCTACAAAAATCAGATACAAAATACCTAGCTTCCTAGTCTCCTAACAACTGATCACTGAGATATGTTTAGTCATCTTACTTCTTGCCCAATCTGTGTGTCTTTGATATTATTAACTGACAAAAGTATGAATGTATTCTTTTATGACTTTAGGTTCATACATCTACTAATATGATATAACCCTATTATAAATCTTCAATTTATGTAGAATTAAAATGTTGACTTCAAACTCAGACATGGTTGTCATCACGCACCTCTGACATAATGGTAAATGTATTTGACCTATTGGTTCAGTATACTTTGATAGGAAAGTATTCACAAAATCTGTTCATTATCTACTGCTATCTACAAAGTATCCCAATTAAAATAGCAAATTTGTATTGTCTCATAGTTCCTGTGAGTCATGAATCAAAGTGGTATAGTTTGGTAACTGCCTCAATATCTCTCACAAACTACAAGGTATTTAGCCTTGGGGTCATTTTGAGGTCCACATGGAAGAATATTTACAACCAGTTATCAAATCATGGCTTTGGGTAAGGTGCAGAAGATTCCCTTAAAAATCCATTCATTGACAGTTGGCAAGAGTCAGGTATGCTCATGATATAAGCCAGGGCTGTTCATCTCTGCTATAAAGAACTTTCTGTTAAGTCCATTCACCAAATGGTAACTCGCTTTGCTTCTTCAGATCAAGTACTATTTTAAACTGTGCTTATGTAAAACGCTAAGGACTAAGAACAGAGAAATGCGGTCTCTTCTTCCTGGTTTCTCAGCATAATAGGGAAATAAATACATTTATAGATATTTGCAAGATAGAAATCATTATAAAATATTAAATACAGTAGCTTATCTAACACACACTTGGATAGAGAAAAGATCAGAGAGGGCATCTTGGAGTAAATTAAATCTGATGAGTTCTGACAGAATTGTAAAAGTAGGCCAGGCAAAGAAAGTCAAGAAAGACATTTCTCAGTATTTCCTTAATAAAATAAATTCATGAAGATTATCTTCTAAATCAAAAGACCTAGATTATTCTGCATCTGCAGTTAAATGCTATCTTAACCTGAGCAAGTACTGGGTGACTATGTACCTAGATTTCCTCATCTGTGAAAAGAGAAGGCTTAATCAGATATTATCCAAGACCTCTTGCAACTATAAAATTCTATTATTACTCCTGGCTCTAGAGGATTTTTTTTCAAATTCATCTTCTATAGGATAATTATAAAGCAATCATTTACTAAAATAATTAGTAAATACCAATGGGAAATTCCTGTATTTGAATATGGTGAAATTGTATTCCCAACCCTTCTGAGATACAGTATGTTCAAAATTGATGACAAAAAAAAGAATAAGATGTAGTTTAGAAGAGACTTATATGAAGTAACTCTTCCTGGCAATCTTCTATTCATGTAACATTTTTCATCTTCAAGCTACCAACCTAGACATTTCTAATGATTCTTACATAAGAGAAATATTATATTTTGGTTGTGTTTATTGTGGAAAGATTGCAAGCCCTACTACCACCCCATACACTATTTTACACTGAAATTCTGTCCTAGTTTATTTGTACCCTCATAATTCCACAGAATACTGTGCTTTTTAATCCAATCCCCAACTCTCCACAGATATTCCTACTTCCAAGGCAAATTGGTTGTGGTGGCATTGAAGTCTTCATCACTCACAGCACAACCGTCATTCTCTTACCACTCAGTTGAATCCTGGGTCAGGACTCTCCTCTTTTCCAGTTCAAGCCTTTATTTCCTCTCTTCTCTTTCACTGGTCTAACCTCAACTTTCTAAGCAAATTAACCTACCAAGCATTGGCAATAATATGATACAACAGGAATACTGATGTATTTCAGAGGAATATGATTGCTGCAACCACTTTGAGAAAAAGTTTGACATTATGCACTGAAGTTGAACATAACACTTATCAGATGATCCAGCAATTCCACTCCTCATTGTATACAACATGTGGACCAAGGAATATCTACAAAGATATTTATTGCAGCACTTTAATTGTTCTAACTTGGAAATGACCCAATGACCATCAGCGGTAGAATAGATATACAAAGTGTGATGCAGTCACAAGATATATGACAATCTGTAACATGAATAAAGTCAATAGTGTAAGAAGTCAGACGCAAAGTAATGTGTAATATATGATTATATTTATACAATGTTCTAGGCAGCTCTAAACTACATAGTTAGAAATCAAGATGTTTGCTTACCTTTGACGAAAATGGAAAAAATGGATTTTGAGGGAATATGAGGTTATTGTAGCATTGATAATGTTCAGTAGTTTTTCCTGGATAGTGGTTACCCTGGTATTTGTTTTTGTATGATTCACTGTGTAAGTACTTTTCTGTAATAACACTGTGCTTTGATTAAAAAAACAATAATTCAAAAAGTACTTGGACTTTCAGGAAATTCCTTTTTTTTAAAAGGGCTCATTTAGAAACACATAATCAAAATAATCTTTAAAAAAACACTAATTTTTTAATGGTGAGAGGTGCAATTGATTTCCCAGTATGTATATCCTTCCATACACGTTATAAAAAATTATACTCAACATTTTTCATCCTTATAGAATAATGTTTAAGTTTGTATTTTAGTTGCAATGTGGCTTACGATAAAATTTGCCCTGTTGTCCAGTTAATACACTCCATGAAACTCAATCTATTAAAATATATATTTATAATTAACATTTCTATTTATACACACATGATGATATTATATGTACATATTTGTACATACATATATTATAACATTGGAAAAATAAAATAGAAGGAAGAAGAAAAAGAGCAAAGATACCTCACTTTGGAGTCTAATATGTTTGACAAGACAAAACTTGAAAGCATACACTATCTTCATCAATCTAACTTTCTACTGAATAATCTGCATATAAATTAAATGCCTAAAAATTTTCTGTGGCAGATATCCTTAGGTATTTCAATTAAAAATTTTTCCTGGGTTTATGTTTACCTCGTGTTATCTAGTATAAACCTAGATCTATGAAGATATGAGAACAGTGACTAATGAAAAACACAAACAAGCCATTCTAAAAGAAAACAAAGAATATGAATCTCCTAATGAAATATCTTTAATATATAATTTTAAGTGACTTTAAAGGGTCACAATTGCTTGTGCTGATGTAGAATCTTTTAAAATAATGTGCTATTTTGATAAGCAGGATTGTATGTGTGTATGCTCTAGAATAGGGATATAGAAACAGAAAAAACATCACATGAAGTAATTTGTTTTTATAATTTAGAATTGTATCACACACATACTTTTTTGAGTTTTGAAGTATTTTAAATATACTTATTTTATATAATAATCAGTCATTAATGAAACTTGGAATTTTCATAGTATTAAAAAAAAAAGCATATAGCTTTTGCCACATAGCAAAGATAAAAATTACTTTGAGGAATTCCAAAGTATTTTTTAGGGACCAAACTGAAAAATCTATATAATTTAACTCCATACAAAAAATAAAATAAAAGATAACATTCTTTTGACATAAAACATACAAAATGAAAGGCTATTTATAAGACGTTTGTTATTTCTGTAAAGCGGGGTGGCGGGGCAGGCAGAGAGCTGGGTTTATGACCATAGTAAATGAAAACCTTCAAAATTTCTTAAAAGTATTTTCCATGCACATCTGTGAATAGCATAAATTATATCAGGACAGACTGTATCACACCATGAACAATTCTATTACTGTCTTCAGCTCTTAGAATTTTCTTAACAAGCACAACAATAGAACTTTGGCAGAAAGTTTGGAAACAAAAGAACATATACTATTACAACAGTTCCTTTGTTTTCTTTTCTCACCCACTTCAAGCACAGTGATGAGCTAGAGTTGCATGCTTAGCTAAATAAATGCCAAACGTCCACTTTCTCCCCCTTATAAAATCTTATGATGCATTTTTCCTCAATACTCCAAAACTAAAGCAAAATTGGTCTTCTAATAACTTGCATTTGGTTCACGGTAAGAAGCTCAGTTAACCTAAACATGAAATGTGACTTAGAAAGAAGTGAATTTTAAATATTCCTGGTCATTGTTGAATATTTGAAGTTGCCTCTTCTACTAGATAAACAGATAAAGTTGGTGTCTGTCAGGAAAGAAAGGCAGTGTTGTTTGTGATGGTCTAAAAAAAAAAAGCAAAAGAGTTGTCTTCATTCATACAAAAATGTTAAAAAATCACTTTAGTGAATGTTTGCTTTGATGCTAAAGAGACAAGTGCTTATCAAGGCATATTCTATATTAACATTGAAGTGAGTCATCTGCAAATTTATTAAAGCTACTATAAAATCTGCCTGCAGGTGCCAATCAACAGTGAGCTAGATGCATTGTGAAACAGAGCTTGAGGATTTTTACTTCAGGCTGAGAGGCAATTGTGTATCTAGCTGAAAGTCCTTTTATTTATTTATTTTTCATTTTTCAGAAAAAAGCAGCTCTTACTATCTTCTCTGTCTTTTCTTTACTTAAATAGGGCTAAGAGTAAAGAAGTGTGTCTCTGAAAGTTAAGTTCTGCCAAACTGGACAAAATTTAACCAACAAGTTGATGGTAACATACAGAATAATGAAGGGACCTTTTGGAAATAGCCTTAAACAGTCAGTTGGTGGATAGAAGACAGAGTATATCCTGTTTGTGACTGCAAGAGTGAGGAAAAGGAGAATTTCTACAATAAACACATACAGGCATGCTGACTGAGACTTGATACTGTTTATCAGATGTCTCTATTTTTGTCTAAACTACCAAAGCTGTTTCATTGTACTAGAAGAAGAGCAAAGGCCTTGGGTTCTCTGATTGGTTATTGTTTTGAGAAGGAAAGAAAATTACCTTTCATTTTCTTTCCATTGGTGTTAAATCCCCAATGGAGGTTTGAAGGACATTCCAAAATCACTGTAACTGCAGCAGGAGCGTTTGAGGCGTTACTGCTAAGGTTTTCCAATTCTCTCCTCCTCTTACCAAAATCTGCAAATAGAAACCTATAAAAACAGTGTTGCAAAAATGTCTTGATAGTCCAACTTATTTTGAACTCCTAAGCAAAATCATACTTTTAAAGGTATTCACTAAAAGGTATTATGAAGCATGTACTAAATGAAGGCTACAGCCACCCCCCCTCCTCCACCCCAAGTAATGATTGTATTTAGAGTAATATTTCCTATAGAGTTTTCATGATCATTTTCTTATTTATATGCAAGTTGTTAAAGTTTATAATCCAATGGCAAGAGAACAGCAAACAAACTGAACAATTACAGTCTGGGTAGGCTGAATGCTCTAACAAACACCCAATATTTTAAAGACACAAAGAGCTGAAATAGAGTGTGCCCTGGTGACCCAGCAGTTTAGTCCAAAGGGTATAGTCCACATACATACCAAGGTCCCTGGTTCAAGACCTTCGGGCCCAAAGAAACAAACAAAATGAACAACTAAATAAAATAAAATAAAACTTTTTTTCCTCCTCTCTTACTTCCTGCATGACTACTCACCTTCATTCGTGCCTGTACCTATCCTCGAAAAATAAAAACTAAAAAAGGAACTAAAATTTAATTTTTATTTACATAAAATTCCAGTGCCAATAGATGTTCATAGTCAAGGTAGGGAGATGGATGCCATTTGTGTTATTAGTGGAATTGGAAGATGATCCTAAAAGCTGTGACTAACACATCAGGCTCTTTCCATCTTAACAACTCTTTCCTCCTATGCATGCTTAGGGATCAAACTGTGAATAGGAAACACAGAAAGAGGTGTCATGTATGAGATTGTTTTGAGTCTAGGATTGATTGCAAATGCTTTATTATTTATATATTTGTATATATACATATATACATGTATTCCATGGTGAAGAATTCAATCTTCTTGTTAGTCTGCACAGCAAACATCTCCTGGCTTTGTAATAGGAGGAGAAGGGAAATGGTTGGGTTAACAACTAGTCATTTCTGTAACAAAAGGTAATTAGTGTGAGGAGATGTGATACAGAGGGACCCAGACTGGTTAGTGTCTAAGTGATGTATTAAGTAAAACTTGGAGGGGGCAGAATGTCAAAGAAGGCTTTCTATCTGAGGTGACAACTTCCTTGGGAACTGTAGGAGGAATAAGAGCCAAACATATTAAAATAAAGAGTTGATAATAAAGTAGATAGGAAAGTCTAGAAGGAAGCAATTCTGCAAACAAACAGGAATCATTAGGATAGACTTTAAACCTAAAGTTATTATACTGAGGAATTAAGACTAAGTGCCTTTGTATATGTTTCAAAGGTGTGGATTTCAAAAAGTAATAATGAGATTCTTTGACAGAAGTGCAGTACTTACAAAATTTAGAATTTTGTCTTGCTAGTTAGTCCCAGGCTGAGTAGGCTGGACAAGGAATTTCTTTAGCTTGGCTGCCAGATTTTAAGTCATCCTCTTATCTACATAGGGACATCCAATTCCAAAAAGACTAAAAGGTGGAATTTTGAATATATATTATGTAATTTCAGGAAGCTGCAAACAAATGAGTAGACTTGTTGAAATAGTTGCTTTAAAAAAGCAATTTAGTTATTTTATGTTAGACATCATAGTCTCAATTCAAAATTTTAATGAATAGTCAATATTCACAGTTTTATTGATGTGAACAAAAGAAATTTCCATGTTGATTTTTGGCATTTCAATTAAAAAATGTATCACATAAAATTGATAACTGCTTCTCATTAACTATTTTTCTTCTCTGTCTCAATCCTGCTTTTAAGGGAAAAATAGGATGACACAAAGATCATTTATTTAATTTCACTTTTTCTTTGAAGTAACATTGATTCATAAAATAAGTTTGAATGTGCAGATTAACTCTTCATCAAAAATATAATACACCTCTAAATTTCAGATAGTCCTCTACCACTGTGCATTGGACCCCTAATATCCTTTGCTCCCACCCCACCACTTCCCCTCTGGTAACCTCAGTTGTATGACACTGTTCAAGGGTTATTTTTGTTTTGCCCTTTCATTTGCTTTGCTCCTTTTTATTTCAGAATGAGTGAGATCATCCAGTATTTGTCTTTGTCCTTCTAACTTGTTTCACTAGGCATAATTCAATCTAGTTCTATCCATGCTGTTGCAAATAGCAGGATTTTTTACAACTGTATAGTATTTCGTGTTATAGGTATGTATATATAAGTGTATGTATGTGTGTATATATACATATTCACATATGTATACATAGATATGTAGTACATATGTGTGTATAAACATGATTGAGTGTGTGTGTGTGTGTCTATATATATATATATATACATATACTACGTCATCTTTATTCATTCATCTGTTGATGGACACTTGTCTGTTTTCATGTCTTGGCTATTGTAAATAGTGCTACAATAAATATGAGATACATACATCTCTTCAAATTAGTGATTTTGTGCTTTTGGTAATAAATACCCAAAAGTGAGATAAGGAAATCATATGATTTCCATTCTTACTTTTTCAGGAATCTCCGTACTTCTTCCCATAATGGTTGTACCAATATACATTCCTACCAGTGATGTAAAAGGCTTCCCTTTTCTCCACATTCTCACCATTTCCAGTCTTTTAGAACATAGCCATTCTCACCAGTGTAAGCTGATATTTTCTTATTGTTTTCATTTGAAAGAAATATGATATCTTGAATACAATTCAGGGTTTGAAACAGTTTTTAATTTTTTTTAAATTTCTATCTTTCCAATTAGGTTTTGAATTTCTTGAGGCCAGGGACTGTGTCTAAAAACATCTACAGTATCTAATGCAAGGTAAGTCTGCAACACATCTCAACTCCTTTCTTTCAGTCCTAGTATCTATTAAAATGCCTGCCTGATAGTTAACTCTCAACAAATATTAGTTAGGATAAGTGGATGGATTAGTAAATTTTATATTCTTTTCACTTGATATTGCTATGAATGAAAACATTACTATGAATGACCTGTTTTTTTAATAAAATTACAACATATACAAAACAATAAATACAAAATATCTTTCACTGAGGAATTTGTTTTTCACTTCGGAATCATGTTTCATGGTAGTCATAAATACATGAGAAACCAACAATGGGTTAAAGTTTTGAACTAGAGTAGCAGATGCCTATAGAATTAAATGTTGATTGAATTTAGCTGCTGCTGCTATGAAATTATTAGCCTTCGGCAGTGGTCTTGCCTACATACTTTATTTTGCTTCTTCTGGAAGCTGCAAAACTATTTATTGTTAATGAGGAAATAAAGTGAGAAAACAAATTCACAAGTAGATTAGCAAAAATTTTAATGTCTAATCTCTCTTAAACAATAATAGGTTTTCATAGAATGCATTCAGTTCTCACTATTTTGCAGCAAATGTTTTGCTATTAATGCAACTTTGTTACCTATATTTTCTCAAATATAAGCATTTCCTCTAATAAAATAATGCTTTATGATAAAATCCTCTATTAAATACCTTTTTCTTTCCCATTGCAACTTACTACTGTGCTTCTACTTTTAAAATTTATAATTCTTTGAAATAAATAACTCCCTATTTCTCTAAGACAGTTGATCTGTTAACTCACCATTTAAAACTATTATCTAGTATACATTTGCAACTGAATTATAAGCTTAAACACTTTCCATTGCTATTTCTAAATTCAAATTTTGTAAATAGTATTTGCAAAAATTAAAGGTTCCTTAGCTTTCTCAAATGCTTTATCTGATAAAAAAAAAAAATTGTTACATCCCCAGTTTAAAGGAAGGAATTTTTTTTTTGGTTATTTTTTTGGATGGATACTTCTTGTGACTAAAAAACTGAAAATAATTATATATAGAAAAGGTACACAATTGTTCTTCAGAAATCAAAACTTCAATTAAGTCAAATAAAATGAGAATTAAATAAGCAAGGGAGATGAAAATTATAAAAATAATGTATTTCAGGTTCTCTGCCTGTTTCCTCTTTGGTTCCTCAGTGTTTCTTACTTTAAATATTTAAGATTCAGGTTACCTTAGCCATTAGCTTTATTGAATACCCTCAGTCAGAATGATTTGTCATCTTCTTCTGAATTCCTTTGTTTCTGTTTTCAAGACTTTCTTGTGATAGTAGTCATTCTACTTTATGGTTCAGTAATTTCTATAAATTCAGCTCCCATTTTCTAAGCACATTATGTTCCAGAGTTCATTTAAAAGTCAGTTGTTTGGGAATCCAAAGTACTTCCTCCTACAGAACTGGTAATACAAATGATGTTCCTATTTTCTTTTACTTTCTATTTCTACCTGATATAGTGCCAATGGAAGAATTTCAAATATACCTCTATTATGACATTGCTTCTTCAGAACAAATCAATTCTATTATCGGGACAAATTGCATAGATTTTAAACCTAGACTTGTAAAGATGTCTACTACTTACTAGCTGTTTGATATTAAGCAAATTCATTCTAAGTTGTGAGTGTTGTATTTGTCATCTATTAAGTGGAGCTACTAATAGTATAAACTTCTTATGGCTATTATGCAGACTAAATGAGTTCACATACTAAAAAGTGCTTTAGAATAATATCTATTATATACTAAGAAGTATATAGTTTAAAGATACATAATTATTTTCACTGAAACGTAGGAGTATCAGGAATCACATATATAGGCAATTTGAAAGTGGGAATACGCAAGTCATCTTAGAAGTTCACTTTCTGGAGACAGACTCAGTATGTGTCTATATAAAACAATCCCTCATGGTCGGAAATAACATAATGGAATTAAAAATGTTGCCCCAGCATAGTCCACAGAAAGCTCAAGGATCTGTTTGTAACCTGGGACTGGGGAGAGCAACCAAAAAAACAAACAACTAAATAAGTGAATAAATACTTCTTCCTATTCTCTCCTCTCTCTTTTTCTTCCTTCCTGCCTACTTGCCTTCATTCCTGCCTGCTTCTTTCCTTTAAAAAAAAAAAAAAAACAACAATTTAAATGATTTCTTGGTATACCTATATCTTCAAGGTGAGTAATAACGGGGACAAAGGCTATAACTATCTTCATCTCATCACAAAACTGAAGTGCTTATTGTGATATTATCTGTTGAGTCCTTAAGATATGCCGAACATAAAGTGAACAGATTTACATATTATCCTCATATCTTTCCGCAACAGATGAAGAAACCAGTGATCAAGGAGCCAAAGTTTTCTCACAACTGGTGAAAGTTCGAGCAAGAATCCCAGGCCCAACTTTTCTCACTTTTAAATTTTACGATATTTCCATTCTACCAAAGACCACTCTCTAAGGCAAATATAAAATATTTTTTCAGATTAGTATGTATAAATTTGAGTGTCTTTGTAGCAAAGAGACTGTTCTGTCACTTAACCAATCTACCTAGTTCTTTCTAATCCTATATTTTGCATGTTATCTACAAAAACTTTGTAATGTATTTCATCAAACAGTTGGGTGAAGCCCAAGACACTTTATTTAGAGTATTATATTGGATCAGTATTTCCCAAATTGTCTCCTCCATTTATTTAAGATCAGCTCACTGTTGCTTTAGGAAATTTCACTAGAAATCTTTCCTTTTGTAGCCTATGACTTCTATCATCAATCTTGAATGAAGACATCTAACTCAAACAAATGACAAAGTATTAAAGATTTTAATCTTGCCTAAGGAAATACAGCTTTCTTATTAATGGTCCTTAAATGTTTAAATATATTTAACCTTTATTTGATAAGCATATTGTATAAAAAGCACATTGTACACAAATTTCATTTACACTTTATGGTAAGTCTGTAAGTTCTATACTTTAGATATAGCCTGATGCTCTAGTGGTCTAGTATACCTTGGGTGAGGTCCACATACATACCAAGTTCCAGCATTCAAGACATGGGTTGGGGGAACAATCAATGTGAACATCTAAATAAAGTTCTTCTTCTTTCTTCCTGCCTGCCTGCCTACTCGCCCTCATTTCTGCCTGTACCTTTCCTTTAAAAAAGCAAATCTGTTTTTTATATTTCATTGCAGTAACTTTGTTATACAAATTAAAATAAAACCATATGTGTAGGGTCCCCATATGTGCAGATTCTTCTTTTCTCAGACATATGTTAAAAAAAATTTATGCTTAAATTATCCACACTAGGATAAGGAGTGTGAGAGCTAGAAACCTAAATGGCTTTAAATGTCTTGCCCAAAGTCACACAAGTAGTTGTAGTAGTATCAAAATTTGAACCCAAGTGGTCAGACAATGATTGCCACTATGATTTAAAATGGTCCCTGACTGCCTTGAATTGAGAAAACCCAAACCATCTAAATGGCTGGTAGGTACATGAGTTTCCTCTCTCCTCCCAATTCTTGCTTAAGTATCTGGAGTGTAAACTTTTTGAAAGGAGGTTCTATGTCTTCTTACTCAACTTTGTATTCCTGGCAATGTCTAAAGAATGTGCCTTGATATTATTTATAGACACTTAATAGATTACTGAATAAGAATATTACGGGATATTTAAGATACTGTTAATGATAAATACACTATTCTAAAATTAAAAATTCAGAACGTTTTGCCTGAGATCCATTAACCAAGTGCAGTTTGGTTTTCTGAACTTTCTTCATGAATTCTCAGGGTCACTTTTCATAATTGTATCGAGTGAATGCCAGCCAGAAAGTGTTAAAATGTCTTAATCTGGAAAGTCACAAATATGTAGGGTGAACATATTAATGTTGATACTGTAATTGAGTGCTTTGCTTATTTTGGCAAGTACAATTTAGTTTCTTGAGAATAACATTTGATTATATGCGATGAAGTATTGTATTTTAATACAAGAAACAGTGCCAATACTTATAAATTTTTTCATATAACTAAGAGTAAACCTCTGAAATTCTAGTTAATTCTTGGCATTTCATTAATTAAGAAAGTCATAAATAGTAAGATTTATATAGGTGATTTTAAGAATTGTTTTTAGAGTTCTGACTATTTTGGAAAAATAAACCAGATCTGCTAAGTAAGGTATCTCATTAAGTGAAACTGATTTCTGCTATCTTTAGTAAAGAAGTTAAAATTGTACATGGCAGGGAATATTCAGGTCTCTATTAGAGATTTTTTTAGTACAGTCTTAATTTGACATTGCCAGGTAAAGAACACATTAATCTAATTAAGGGAAGGTTAATTGTATATGCAGATTGTGTAGCCAGAAGAAGAAAACTCAGTAGGATGGTTTCTGAGCATTTTTGTTTGAAACAATTCCATTTTTTAAAACATCAGGGATAGAAACCAAATGCTCATATGATACACAAAGTGCTTAAAATAATGAATGTATTAAAATGATTTACTGGCAAGTCAATATAGGAACAATAATATGTATACCTAATGACTTGTGTGGAGATTGACTAAAAGCTTTCCAGTTCCAAAAGTTTATCATTGTAATGATTGTTCATCATGAGTAGACTAGGTTTTAATTTAATATTTCTACATTTGTATGCTCAGAGACTGCGAGAACTAAAATAGACCTTAAAGACTCTAGGCCATGTTTTGTACATGATAAATTTTAGATGTAGACAAGATAAATGACCTGCCCAAATTCAAAAGATATTTGGTAATAAATCTCTGACTTAGGTATTTTTTATTCTACATTTGAAACTATATTATTATTTGATAGAAAAAGAAATAAAGAAAATAAAGAAAAATTAAAATGTAGAGACTGGGAAATACCATATAGTTCAATCTTCTACTGTATAAGACACTTCCTCTATACACAGTCAGTGCATACATGAACCTCACTTAGGTATTTATTTAGTTTATAGTTCTAATCACAAGAAAGATCTTTATGTTGATAAAAATGTATCAGCCATTATTTCTTCCCTTAGTCATCTATTTTCTATGAAAAATATTTATAGTTGCTTTAGTCATAGCTCCTTTATGGC
This sequence comes from Solenodon paradoxus, assembly GCA_004363575.1. NCBI lineage: Eukaryota > Metazoa > Chordata > Mammalia > Eulipotyphla > Solenodontidae > Solenodon > Solenodon paradoxus. The sequence goes on along the minus strand of RJWH01000354.1, from coordinate 272,441 downwards.
ATGAGTCTCATATATTTCATTATCTGATGCCTCTCCCAGCACATCCATAAAATGTTCTAGATTGTTCTAGATTGATTTATAATTAAACTCAAATCTAATATTAAAGTTAGTATGATAAGTGGTATCTGGTTACTCCCATGGTTTGTAGAATAGCTACTGTGTCTTGATCTGACCACTGCATATACTTTTTTTTTAATTAATCATGTGTTTTGTGTTATGACTCAGTTTCCCTAATAAAACAACTAAAGCATAGAGGTATTTTCATATATATTGCTATAAATACTGATTTTTTAATTGGTTGTTTATTTTTATCATTTTAAAATCAAGATTGACAGGATCATAAATAAGTATCTACTATCTAACAATCTCAAAAATTTGCTATCAGTTTGGATTATTTGAGATGTTCAAGCAATTTAAATTTAAAATAATTTTTTTAATTTGAGTTCATAGTGACACAGAAATACAAAGTGGTACAAAATGAGTTATTAATGTCATGTATCAGTTTTCAGTATCGTTTGTCCCTTAAATTGCTATTTATTAATAAATAAACTGTAAATCTTTTGCCATCATTTTGGTTAGTACTAATCAATTCACTTCTAGAAATAGAAACTAAAAATATAACCTGATCCCCTCAATTTTGCTGTGAACGTCAAACTACTCTTAAAAAATAAAGTCCTAGTTAAAATAAAAATATCAGTGCATTTTTAAAAATTATAATGGACTTTGGGACTATATGTAATCTTATATGTCTAACATCATAGGATGTATTTAGACCATCTAACCTTCTAGAATTGAAGTCCATCAATGTGGTTCTAGTATTACATCTGTCTGGCCTTAGTTGAATAATCACATTGGAAATTATTGACTACATCTCCTAAGAAATAGAAAAGAACAAATAGCTGTTCTTAAGTAAAGAAGACTAGGAGAAACTGAATGGTCTTAAGGATTGAATAGAGCTAGAGCTAGAGATTAACTTCTAACTCTTCCTAAAAGTGGACTTAGTTATCACATCCAAGATCATAGTCAATGAAAGGCAGATGTACGTTCTAGAAATAAAACTGAATTAAAAAACTGAATAATTTCAATCAGTTCAATCTGATGGGCATATTGAACCAAAACAATCAGACTGGAATGTTGAGAATCTTCTTAGGTGTCAAACCTTTAAGTATCCACATTTATGTGTCTTGTTTTCTTCCTCTATTTTCAGGGGAGCACCTGAAATTTAATTAAAATTAAATGTTAGTACTTGATAGCTGCACATCTGGTGTCCAAGAGGAGAGACTTAGAGATTCAACTATAAAGGGTAGCCCAGAAATGAAGTTCAAGATCATGTATGCCCTTGCTTTTGTTTTTGTTTTGCTCTTTATTTTGAGATATCCAAAATTTAGAACTAAACTATTAACATTATATTTGGCTCTGCACTTCTAAATAATATGAGGTTTTGATAGTATTCTGACCTATTTCTTAAATATCCAATAAGATAAAAGCAGGGATGCCTAGGATGGGCTACATTGAACAGGGAAGAGTTTCTTAGGTCAGGAACAATGTTTAAGAAGGGAAGTAATAAAATAGGGTCACAGAGGGAGGGCAGTGGGCCTCAAAAGACACAGTAAGGATCTTTTTTAGTCCAAAAGTACACAAGATATTTAGCTATCTTGTGTACTTTTGATAATTATAATCTTGAATAATGTATTAGCAAATATTTTAGGGATTAGATTTTCTTATGGTGAATAGCATATTCTTAAAGATATTTTATAAAATTTCATGTTGCTTTTTAAAATATTGAGCACATTAAGCAATTTCAAATTTAAAAAAAACTTCTGACTAATTCCAGATTTTCTTATGCAGAATCAGAAATCATGTATAGTTATTGAGTGAAATAATGAAATATTCTATAAATATCTTTTTTTAAAACAGCTGTCTTTAATTTACTTGAGATCATCATATTATTGCATTTCAAGATTACATTAATGCCAAGATAGGAGAAAAAAAATTATATATATATATATATATATATATATTTCTCCTCAGTCACAAAGATTATACTACTGAAAATTCTTGACCAATAAATTCTCACATTTGTAATAATTGAGTCAATGGAATTGTTATAAATAATTTATCTTGATTAAAACTCAGTAAACATTATAAGTAAAAGCATTGTTGTGATAACTTATAAATCTTAAGTTATTGTAGTATGCAAAAAATATGTTTGTTCACCTATTTTGTTAACCAGTTATGACTATAGAAAATAGATTTTAAAAATATGGAAAAAATGATATCTGCCCTCAAAGAATCTATTGCACAGACACATTCTCTTGCACAGACACACTCGGAAATAAATAAAGAGTAACAGTTCGTAGTACCTTCATAGTATGTAGAAACATAGATAAGCTAAAATATAGGCATGCAGGTAGAGAAACAACAATAAACCAGGTGGTCCAGATGCTGGTGATACTGTGTTGAATGAAAACACTTAATTAGAGCAGGGGAGGCAGATTACAAAGAGAAATAAATTATAGAGTAAATTAGGTAGTGATAAACAGGGGTGAGTTCAAAATGCTTAACACTAGTTAAGTGACTATCAATTTATCAAATAGATACCCAGTCACTCAGAATGGAAGTTCAGCCGACCTGCTAAATATCGGACTTAAAATTAGCAATAATAGAAAACATATAACTAGGAAGTGGATTAAAATATCAGATAAGGAGAATATTGAAATTTTGAACTGATAGACCATTTTAGTAAAACTCTCAAAGTAAAGGAGTTAGTCTTGTCAATTTTGGAGAAAGATAATTCCAGAAACAAGAAACAGCAGTTTCAAAGGTCGTAAGGAGGAAGCTTACCCGCAGCAGGAACAGCCAGAAGGCCAGTGGAACAGGAGTGCTTGGTGCAGGAAAACATAAAAGGAGAAAACATCTGAAAAAAGTAGATCCTTACAGCTCTGAGTAAGAACTTTGACTTTTATTCTAAGTGAGGTGATACCTCACTGAAAATTTTGAAAAGAAGATTGACATGATTGGTCATTCGCTTTAATAGGAGCCCTCAGTGGATTGAGAACTGATCAATTAGGGCAAGGACAGTAGCAGGATACTAAAACGGAGATTATTGCAAGAATGTGGACTAGAGGTGTTGACCACGTTATGACTTTGCATTAGGAGATGTGGTTGAATTCTGAAGAGACATTGATTTGAAGTTAGAGCTATCAAGATTTGTAGACAAATCAAATGCGGAATGTGGGAAGAAAAGGATCATTAATGACACAGATTAGAAGAAACGAGTAGTTGTCTATGTACTAACATTTTGCTGGTGCCTGGTGAACGTCATGGGGAATAAGAGAGACGTAGCCAATTTAGGGTGGATAGACAATTTAATAAACAATTACAGAAAAATATAAATACTCCCCAAATACGGGAAGCAAAGGAGTTGATAATAGATTTCTTAATGGAGTCCAAACAGGTGTGGAACCACTTCTCCATGAATGAAAATTGTCTGTGTCTAAGGGTGAATGAAATCTATTCAGGTGAAGAGAGGGAATGGGGGAGAGGGAAATGTATCTGGACATATGTGCATGAAATCACACGCACTCTAAATTGATAATATTTTATTAATTTTAGTGCTATGTCTCATTTCATAGTATATTCTTACCAAACTATTCCTTGCCATAGACCGGAAATAATTTCAAAAACTATATTCTTAGTAGTCTTTCTTTTAAATAATACTCATTGAACACCCATTTTGTGATATGTTCTCTGTGTTAAGTACTAAGAAATATAATAGGACAAATTATATTCAGATCCTTTTAAGAAGGAACTAAGAGAAAAGTTTTATTCCAAGTTAAAAACCTAAAAACTTAAGTGCGCTGACATATACATTCATTTTTTCAAGTTGCTGGTATACTACATTGTAATATCATTGTGGTGTGATTACCTACATACAAACCATTCAAGATAATCTCCCTAAGGATTGTTACCTCTTTTTATCTACCCATGAAAGTATACTTATCACCTATCACACAGTGTAGCCCATAATAATATTTACTAATTAATGAATATATTTAATATTCTACCACTAACCTTATTTTTGCTCATTGGGATAGCAGTGAAAAATAATAAACAATCTTTATGTTTTGTGGAGATGTTTAATATTATTCATATACTCTTACATATGTAATATATATTAATCATGGTTATTATAAATATTAATGATTCTTAATGATTGCACATATATGTATACATCTATAAGTCAATCATTAATAATCTTATATTTAGTAGCACTGGTAGAAAAGCAATTTTCTCCTCACTTACAGGTCATCTTGCAGTCCTCTTCCCTTTCTTATATCAAATACTCCTACAAAATTATAATTCCCATCAGCATACTTGACCTTATGATACATGCTTTTTACATGGTCACAATTCTTTCCCCATTTATGAACATATATTACTCTTATCTAATCATTTGATTTTAAAGCTTTCAAAGCTAGTACCCCTGAAATCATTTCCCTTATTTTTTTAATCATCATTTTATTTACTTAAGAAAGAAAAGCTCTTCTTTCTAGTTTTCTGTGAAATCAAGTATAATTTTGTTCATATGAAAAAGAAAGACCAATAATGATTATAAATACATTTTAATATGAATCTAATTTTATAATCAGAGTTACTCCATTCCACACCTATTTTTCCTTCAGATTTTATAAGGAAAAGAATTGATCTGGCAGCAAACACAAAGTTATGGATCTGTGAAAGTTATTAACCTCACAATGCCCCATTTAGCTTTTCTTATTCCACAAGAATCAATGATAAACACACCCATCCATTTTATGTTGCTCATTAAAGCAGAGAGTTAAGAAGCAGTGCCTCTTCTTTTATCTTTTAACTTAGTAGTGTTTGTATTATTCTAAGAAAAGAGTACCACTGCCCTCATGTACATATGATGTAGGGGAACCTACAAGACACTTTAAAGTATACTTGTGTTGAAAGTTCCAGGGTGACTACAGTGCTCTCCTATGAATGGACTTAGTTCCACAGATCCAAATGATGGCTCATTATCATTCTGGGCCATCTTTCTTCTCTCCTACTTTCAGCTTCCAGTCAATTGTTTTGGGAAGTCTGAGGTTGAAAAATGACAAATTCTTGACTTAGTCTTTCTTACTTGTTTCTCTAGTTTGCAGAGAGATCATCAATAAGTGCATATCTGTTATGTTCAGTACATTGCTTTTTGTCAAGTCTCTTTCCCAAAGCTTTCTATTTTCTGAGCATCTACTTAACCACAGCAGTGAAACAGTGAAGCTGCTTGTTGATGTCCATTGAAAATTAAGCTTTGGCTCTAAGCCAGGCTGCCTGAGCCAGCACTAATATAATTCACAACTGGAAGAAGACAATCAATTAATCAATACTGTAATTTGGAACTGACCATGGTAGTAACACTCGCAGCTATTAGACTCAACTGACTGACACCATTTAGGATTAATAAGGCAGTAAGAGCAGGCAAACTGAAAATTCATTTAAAGACTTTTTCCTCTTAAAATCAAATTTCCTACTCTATTTTGTTATTTTTTCTATTCATGGATGGTACTATAATACCTAATGTCAGTAAGAATTTGATGGAAAATGAGTATTACCCATTACAATGATTTTGAACAAGAATTTTAATGAACATTTCAAGTGAGGATTTCAGGAAAATAATTCAGTTTGATATTATAGAGGATTCTGAGAAATCTAAAAACCATGCCCTAAGGTTACTTTCCTGATGTTATTTTACACTTTTTGATCCAATCTATATAATCAAAGATTGGTATTTATTATTTGGTTAAATAAATATATTTTAAACATTGTTTTTAAAATAACCCAGAAAACTTTCATAATTTAGTCTGCTTAAATTCCCTAAACACACAAATAAATAGAATTAAAACACATAGAACCTGTGATGTTTGCAAAATAAAACAAATATCAATTCCAGCCCCATGGAAGACCCACCAAATCTTACAGATCGTATTGACACAAAGAGTTTCACTGAAGCTATTGACTATTTAAATGCATTATCATTAAATTAAGCAAGAATGTGGGGTCTTTGTTGTTGCTTCTGCTATCCTTTCCATTTTATTTGAGTTGGACAGAATGAAACTGTGCGTCTTCAGACTACAGATAACTTTTCAAAATATATCTAACTTGAAATCTCAAAGTCAGCTCCAGGGAATTAAGCATGATAATAAATTTTAAGTTTCAACCATAAACCAAAAGACAAAGGAAATCTTCTTAAATTTGGCAGAAAGCAGGAAGGAGTAACATAGCTGTACGTTTTACATTATCATTGTTGGGGAGCAAAAATAATTTTCCCTCTACCTTTCTAATGTCTTACTTGAAATACTCTCCTATAATAAAAAAAGGAGATTAACATGAGAAAAAGAAACAAGCTTAATAATATGTATACCTCTGCTTGAGCGGTACCCAGGAAAACTGAAAACTGAAATGACCAAAGTCTCCACCCTAAACATCATCTCCAGCTGAAGACAAAAAATGTTGTTGAGGAATGAGAGAGGGTGATGAAATCAGTTAAAGGAAGTTTTCAGGCAAAGCACAGTAAAGGGGGATTTGATTATTAGGTAGATTAAATTTCTAACTTCTACATTAACAAGCGTTTCTAGAGATTTGATCATCCTCTTTCTGGTATATGAAGAGAGAGGGAGGCACCCTTACAATTAGATTTTCCTTATAAATGTAAAAGCCACTTACACAAGTGTAACTTATACGTTTTCAGAGATTTCCTTTGTCTGCTCTTTTCTTTCCTTTGTCTTCTTAAAAATAATCAGCTCAAAATAAACTTTGTGCCAAAGAAAGATATTTAGGGCTATATTTTCTGTTCTACTTCACCATCTATATGAGGTGTACAATTTGACCAACAACAGAACAAAATCGAAACACATCAACTCTCTTTACCTCCATTTTTTAAAACAGAAGATTCAACATAGAATTGCTCATTTTAACTTATGAATTTTGTTATGTTAACTGAAGAAAGTAATTTGACTATAATCCTAGGAATGATATTTTCTTCCAAATATTTGCCATATATTCATAACAAAAAGAACATCAAAAATACAAAAGTCCTGTTAGTCTTGAGTAAGAGACACTGAATTTTAGAAAATATGAAACCTCCAGTCCTCAACCATCTTCTTTGTCACAGAAGACAAAATTTGTTATTGAAATAATAAGACTTTTTTATTCAAGTTATCAATAACTTGGAATTTGATGAACTCGTGTCCAGAAGTAACCATTCCATTCCACAGTAGAATAAGTACTTTTTAAAGGGGCAAGGAAAATGGGGAATGGTCCAAAGGCTTTTGGGAAGGGAGAGTGAAAACTCACAAGTCTGGAAGTCCCACAGGGGTATAGGAAATGGGAAGACTGGCTGATTTACACCCTGGGCAGGTGCCTTGTCATCCTTGTAGGGTTGGTGTCATTCTGCATCCAGCATCTGTAGCTTGACTTGATCTTATGCTTTGCTTTTGAGTGGTTTTTCCACCAGCAATAAGATTGATTCTGAACAAGTTTCAAGAGAAAAGCACACTTACTATTTGTGTAAATCATTGCATTTGTGAGGTCTCCTTCAATACTACATAGAGTTGGTTAGAAGTTAAAATAGAATTATCATGTGACTTTTTATGTATTATCAGTGATGTCTATTAAGTTCTATAAAGTGAAATAATATTTTAGAAATATAAAAGTTTTGAATGACAGCTGTTAAAGGAAATAAAGGACTATCAAATTTGCAAAGAAAATTGTATATTAACAATATGGGAGTATTCAGTTAGAAAGTCAATGTAATATTATTTATTGGTTTCCACTTGTTAGGGAGAAGAGGAAACTTCTACACCTCTGGGCTTTTCTTAGGCTGGTCAAGTAAACCAATTAGTATCAGTCACATTAGCAGGAAAAAAAAACAATTACTTACATTTGGGGAGTCTACAAAGAAATGAGAATTCCAAAACCTGTGGGGTAAAAGGGTGGTAATATATCCCAAGCTAAGGAATGGATAGGGGTCTAAAAGTTTCAAGGAGAGAAGAAGGGGAGGATGAGTTATATGACAGATATCAGATGCTCTATAATCAGATGTTTGTCCTGCTGTGTAGATATATTTCTCCAATAGAAAGGTTTTCTTTGATAATAATGATTCTGAGGAAGATCCCCCAATTTTCATACCCCTAGCTAATTAAAGGAGTGGTAAAAGTTTCTCATGAGCCTGCAGGGTCTCCATTGACCTCAGCTCAAAATATTACACATGCCAAATTGATTCCTCAGGAATACCTTATCTTATCTAAACTTCTTGGGGAGGCCTATCGTATACATTGATATGAAAATACTGACAAAATAAGATAGAATTATATATATATATATATAACATTGAATATTATGCACAAAAATGAATTAATTTTTATTACATTTTCCTATAAAACTCAATAAAGAAATAAAAATAAATGCCTTTTAAAGGTTGTAATTAATACTTTCAATAGATAAATTGTTTTACATCTTGATTAACTTTACCCTATAGTAAATGTCTTGTTGTCTTCCTCTCAGAAAATGCAATTTAAAGTTCAAAATGGATTCATGCAGTTTTATATGTTAGCCTATTCTTAAAAAAATCAAGTGATGCTTCTAAAGCTTACAAAGTTGAAAAACACAAATATATGGAAGTCTCTCATGAAAACAAAATAGTAAAATAATCCAATAGTACAAAAAGACCAGTGTTTAAAGTTTCTTGTTGGCTTATTCATTCTTTAATATTCAACTTCATTTTAATCAAATATACTTTAAGACAACTTACAAAAATGCATACAATACATTGAATATTTTATTTATTTTTAGACCATTGTAGTTCAAAAAGAACTTAAGGCATCTTTTAAAAGTTCATGCAATGCAGTAAAATAAAATAAATTTTAAATTGTCAAAAATATAAAGAACAGATAATAGTGAAGACTAGAAACTAAAATATGGGAGTTTAAAATACTGGGAAAATGTTAAAAAGTCACTTTTGTATACTTGGTTATATGTCACAATGTGTACTAGGCAGCTGAATTTTTTGGAGGGAGCTATATATATATGTAAATAAATATATATATACACACGTATATATCTATATATGTGCACATGTAAATGCCAATGTATACTTTCTAAAGCAAGTATCAATAACTTTTTTATTTAATCTCCATATTGTAAATAGACTGTGGAAGCTAGTCAACTTACCATTTTATGTGAAAACGGTCATACACAAAATAGTAATTGTTCCTGCCCTCTGTGGTTCAAGCACCTAACGTGCAAGCTATGAAACCGTGGGCAGGGAGGCAAGAAAAATAAAATAAAGAAGTTAGATTTAACTAAAGAATAAATGAATGTATATAGATGTGTAACAATAAAACTATTTTTAAAACACTCTTGATACATGAGATGTAGCCTACTTACCCAACCCTCTTTTAGAGACTAAAGAAAAGCTAGAAGGAATCAGCTCTTTGACTGTCAGATAGAGTCTACTCCAAAGGATAGCTTTTCTTAACACTAAAATGTGAGCTGACCCCCACTAAGAGAAACTCCACAGTCAGCAATGTCACTTACATCTCTACAATAATTGAAATGGTATGTTGCGTGCAGCAGCTGATCACAACCCATGAACATCTGTAAAATGAGTGTAAAATTAGCACAAAAATAATTTTTTGTATTTTGCATACAGAAACAAGAAATTATTTTTGGTTTTGAATTGGATATTATAGCAATGGCATTTTATGTTGTGGATCTTTTTTTATTCATAAGATTAATTTCTTTGTTATTTTCATTAAATGAAAAACTTAGGTCCCCAACATAGAATGTGAAGCAATACACAAACTTACAGTGCATAAAAATACTGAGAACTAGGTCTGTTAAAACGTAGGTGAGAATGCTATGGGAATAGTGAAGGGAATAAGAAATTTACAGTCTAATAGGGAAGGTGGGCATTTAAACAATGTGTGATAAAGTTTACAATCTGAGGAGACATGAATCTAGATTTGTACTCCTTGACTTTGAATTCCAGGTTCACTTATCATAAAAGATGTCAGCCTTAGCATATTCCCTAACCTCTCCCTGAGTCTTGGTTTCTTCATCACTAGAATGAAGATTATATTAAGACTTTCTCAGTGAGTTAAAATGATTGAAAAAAGCAAGACTATACAGTGGCACATAGTACTCAATATTTAAGTCATTTAGGGCATTTATTCAAAAGCGAGGGGTAAGCTGTAATAGAAGTTTTCAAAAATAAGCATCTATGATCTAGCTTCTGGCTGTTAAATCTCATACATTTAGGTAGATTTCTTTTGGGGAAGGAGTATTTTTGAAGAGATTTTCTTTGATGAGTGTTGTTTTGTGGATGTCTTTCTTCCCCAACATTCACGTGCACCCGCGTGTACACACACTCCAAAGATTCTTTAAAGAGACCACTTAATATATATTCCTTCAATTTATAGGACATGGTGGACTAGCATCTGAGCCAAGACTAAGAAGTGTAAGAGCCAGAAGCTGACTAAAGTTCTCTTTCAATAGAGGAAATGACTGATTTGAAGACATTAATTGCCTCCCCAGGGTTTGTAAGAACTATGAATTCATAAACATTTCCTTAGGACCTTTTCTGAAACGCTTCAGAGACAAGTTACAGTGGACATAATCTTGATCTTTCCTGGCAGGTCAGCTAAAGGAGTGAAGGTGTTTCAACAGCAGTCAAAGGCCAACTTCTAAGAACTTAGGGACTGTAGTTGAGAGCTCTCTAGTGATGCAGTAGAAGAGTTATTTTCCAATAGTCCATGAACACAAGCAAGAGAGTCAGCTTTGAACATCTGCTGAATCCAGAGAGTACTAAAATTATATTACTCCACAGATTCAACCACCTCATGTGCTTTACTCTATTTAATTCTCTTCCCTTCTGCCTATTCGAACACTGAAAGGGTCAGAAACCACAGTAAGCAAGATGGATAGGGGGAGGAGAAGTAATTCAACTTTTAAAAGCAAATGCAGAATTTCGACATATTCATGAGGCAGCATTTTAATTACTAAATTGAAACTGTGATTTAGGATTTAAAATCACCCTGGGTTGTTTGAATAGCTAAAAGTGAACCCAATCAATTTTGTCTGCCTGATTTTTTTATTCTGGGACCAGAGAAGAAATAGTTTCCATAAGAAAATACACACATGCACATTAAAGGGGTACTGGTGAAAGTGGACCCAGGCCTGCTGTCTGCCTTGCAAAAAGAGAGGTTGTTGGTGAAAGAAAATTGGTTTATATTTAAGAGGCGCCAATCTCAGATTCACTTCCCTGAGTGAATGGGCCATGCGGATTATACAGACAGAGTACAAGTACAGGTGGCATCACAAAGGGAGAGGTTTGGTTTTCACAGCCACTTGTAATTCAGACAGGGTGACACCAGCAGGGGTCTCTTCCTTTATCAGGCAATTCAAAAACCCTTTGTGCCTCAGTGAAGAAAATCAGTTCAATCCATTGTCTGTGTCTCTCCCAGGTTTAATTCATCTGCAACTAAATTATATATTAAATAAATGTCATAGAATCCTGCTGGAGGACTAGGTTTGGGTCCCCATTTAAGTACTCTGTTACCTTAGAGTAGAATAATATGACTATTTTGTAATTGCATTGCATTGGTTTATGATTTTTTTCATAATTGTACTTGTTCCTTTCCTATATTTGTTATTTCTATATCTATAATTGTATCAATGAATTTATCCAATAAATCTAATGAGAAAGATAGACATTTGAATAAATGTGGGAGATAGAATTATGTTCCCCTCTAAATTATCTGCATTCTAATCCCTGGAATTTGCAAATATGTTATTTACACATGGCAAAGGGACTTGAAGATATGATTAAATTAAGGATATTGATATGGAGAGATTATCTTGGATTATCAAGATGGGCCCAAGGTATTCATAAGAGTCTTAATAAGTAAAGAGAGAAGGAACTTGGAGAGCTAGTGTCAGAGAAGATGTGGTGACAGAAACAGATGCCTGAGAAAGAGAGAGGGAGAGAGAAAAATTTGAGAATGCTACAGTACTAGCTTTGAAGATGGAGGGAGTGCCATGAACCAAGGAATGCAGGCTACCTCAACAATAGGAAATATGTAGGAAATGAATTCTTTCCCAGAACCTCTGAAGAAAACACAGAACTATTGACCCATTTTCAAATTCTATCTTCCAGAATTGTAATATAATATATTTGTGCTATTTTAAGTCACAAAATGTATAGTAATTTGTTACAGCAGTTATAGGAAACTAATATGAGTCAATAATCATAAAGCATGATAGAAGTTATGATAGGGGAAGTACATAGATATTGAAGTTATATTTCACTAGGGTTTGTTAAGCTAACCCCAAAATTCATGAAGGATTACTTGAGGAAGTGATATATAATCTAAGACTAGAAGAATGACAGGAATGTAAGGAGGAACAATAATATTTCCAACTTTATAGATTTTGGACAAACTCTACCCTATAATAAAAATACATATTAACAGTAGAAAAACAAACAGAAGTGTAAGGACATGTATACCTCCTATATACATGAATAATACTCAGTTATTCCATAAAGATGTTTCAAGGTACAACTTTTAATATTATATCCAGCTTTATAAAGGCAGAAAATGTTGGGAAGTAGTGGCGGGTATGGGAAGCCAGTTACGGGAAGTTATCAGGTAAAGCATAATCAAGGAAGCTGTGGTTGCTAGGCTCATTTAAGTCTCTACCTTCTTCATCTTTAAGATTTTCTGGAGGTTTGGTCATCCTTCTCTTAATGGTACAGAAAGGGAGACATTCTTACAAAATGATGTTTTTACTTGTAAATGCCTCTTACAAAAGGGCAACTTCTATTTAGTCTTAAGATTCTTTTGCCTACTGGTTTTTTGTTGTTGCTATTGTTGTAACCAGCTGAAAATGAACCTTATTCCAGAGGCATGTCTTGGTGACAAATTCTGTTCTCCTTCAAGGTGAATCAGAAAAGAGAAGTGCTAAAGAATATTTCGCAGAGGGAAAATAAGAAGTGAAGATTTAGAGGTGGGCAAGTGCAAGTTACAGTTCAAAAAATTAGAAGTTCAATATGTCTGAACAATTGAATTTGAGGACAGTGAGTAATGAGATTTCTGAGTATACTGAGGTCAGATGATAAAAGATCTAATCAGTTGTGACAAGTTTCAGAATTTGAATCTTATATATGGGGAATGTGGAAATTCTAAAGGATTTTAAAGGGGATGCCATCATCATATTTTATAGGTTTACTGTAGAGAGGTGAACTAGAGGAAAGAGATTTTAAAGAAAACCCAGTTAAGAAAAGACAACAACTAATAGAAAGATGGTATTTGTTTGGATCTGAAGGGTATCTATAAAAATAAAGAGAGGTATCTAGAAACTAATATCATGATAGAATCTAAGTGATTTGGTCTTTACTAGATGTGAATGGTATCATGAGTACATTGATGGTGGTAGCATTTCAGCAAGAAACGAGGAGAATTAAGCCTAGAAGAGTACTAGAGAGAACTTGGAATCATTTAACAACATGTAAGCTTTAAGTGATTAGAAGTATCCACATGGGAATGTTTTGTAAGAGTTAGATATACAAAGCTGGAGTCTCAGAAAGAAGTCTCAGGCACCTGATGAATGGATTTCAGAGTCAGCAGTTTACAAATGAGTTTTGAACTTTGGAAGTAGATAAATTTACCAAGGTTCCTGGATTTGCTTAATAAGTCCTTAACAGTGAAATAGAGAAAAAGACTAGAACTAAATCTTGAAGGTCAATATTTTAAGTGAAAATAAAGCAAAAAGAAAATAAGGAGAGATATATTTGAAAGGAAACAATCAAGAAAGTTGTAACATAGGGGTCAAGAAAATAGATGTTCATGAAGAAAAGATTCTAACAATGTATTTCTTCCAAGAAGTCAACCAAGATAGCTAAAAGTGTCCATATTTTATAAGACATGCTCATTGATAGCCTGTGTGAGACCAAAACCAATTGTGTATTGTAGAAAGAAATAACATTAGCTGGGTTCAAGAAATTGAGCCAAAAAATAGAGAGAATACCTTCAAGAATTTTCACTATGAAGGAGAGATAAGAGTAGGATTGTTGAGGGAATTTAAAATGGAGAAATTTCTTTCCTTCTTTTCTTTTGTTATTATCAGAAAACCATATGTGATGAAATTCTGATGGACTCATCTAGAAGTAAAAGAGAAATTCAAGATACAAGCTGATGTGGGGTGGAGAATTTACTATGCTTCTAAGGAAAGGTAACAAAGGGGAAGAGTTAGAAAAGGGAAGATAGAAAGGGAAAGTTAGAAAGGGCGCAGATAGACGCTAGATCAATTATATAGATGGAAATAGATACAGGTTGTAGTCTGTGCAGTGCGAAGTCCAATCATTTTCCTGCAGTGATTTTAGGTAATCTTCTGGATTCGAGGGAAGAGATGGATGAGTTGAAGATCTGAGGAGAGTTGAGAAGGTTTAAAATAGTATCTGGAGGGAATGGAATTAAGTTGTATAATGGAAAGCTAATAGGATTCCCAGTCCCTATTGAAAACCATAGATTAGCAATCATGAGTATATATTGGTACCAGTTCGCCCCTTTTGTGATACTCTCTAGCAGCATTCAACAGAGCTTAGCAGCCTTGGTGCATGTATAGGGGTGAATGTCACTACAGACAATTTTCCTATGGAAAATGATCTAAGTCAATAGGGCATTGGATACATAGATATTTGCAAGAAAGTAGTTGAAAATCTTCTGAAGTCCTGACCTTTGTATTTTCCCCTTGACAATGCTAAGTCCCTTCTTGTATTATTGCTACTCTTTTTGGAGTCAAAGAACTCAGAATGAAATGCCTTTTAAGGGTCTACCCTATTTCATGAAGTTTAGCTAATTATGACATATATGGCATATTATGTGTATGTATCCAGTGATATTACCATTATTTCTATATAATAGATTACATAATTTATTATTTAGACTGCTAAAATGTAGTATGATATAAGTGCTATATGCACATATGTATTTATCTGAAATATATTTTAAATGTATCTATGATTTTGCCACAGATGTCAATATACAGCTATGTCTTTAACACTAAGTGACATGAGGAGAATAAAGTGTAATGCTGATATTCTCATTCAGAAGTGTGCATGAATCTTTAAATGTGTGTTCCCTCAAGATTTTATTTTATTTTTAAATTTCCACTTCTTGAATTTAGTTACATCTCTAGCCTCTCATTTTAATTAAAATTAAATTTAAAAATTAAATCTCTATTGCTAAGCTGCCTGACTTGGAGTCCAAATAAGAACCACATATTCTCTTCTCTCATGAGCACTTTAGCAAATTAAATATAAATAGAAGAAAAAAGTGCCCTACGTATGAAAAGGAAGAGTTAGCTCTGCAATTATATCTTATGACCATTAATTCCTCATGCTCTCACAGAGAAAAGGTTAATAGATGAATATCTTTGCTATTCCTCATCAGAAAATCAGAAAATATGCAGAGCATTAACCACCATGTGGCAGAAAATGAGTGTGGACTATTCCTGAGAAGCAGTTACCTAGACAGGGAATATATATTTGCATCTCAATGAGGCCATATTGCTTATTTGCACCAATGGCATATGAACTGAAGGGACAAACAAAACTGACTAGCCAAAGTGATTCAGAGTAAGTATACCTTTTTCATGTAATTCCTTTTCTGATCCATCAGTTGGAGAAATCTCTAAGAATCTTAACAAGATAGAGCCACAAGGTGGAAAGAGTGAATATGACCTTATCTGGAATATTTCTTTGGATTTTAATGTGACTAAAATGTCAAGCCCCTGGGAATCTTTAAAATGAATACCCTAGATATCCTCAACCATACATCAACTGATAATCTCTTGGTTGTTTCTACAGTCAGCTTAGCCTATCAATTAGTATCAGTTATAACCAATTTCCAAATCCAAGTGTTGTTCAATTCCTGGATGTTTCCTAATTAATACATATTTATAAAAGTGTTTTCTTTGTGGCAAACATAGATCTATTCACTTTATGCCATTTTGATCCTTTACTATGAAAATGTATGAGTTCAGGCGTGCGCTAGTGACTTAGGGGTTGACTTCACAGCCTCCAGCCACCATGGTCCACAAACATCTCAAGGACCTGGGTTCATGACCTGGGTCCAGGAGGAGAATCCAAAATGAACTAAATAAAATAAATAAATGCTTTTTTCTTTCTTTCTTTCTTCCTTTCTCCCTTCCTTCCTTTCTTTCTTTCTCTCTTTCTTTCTTTCTCTTTCTGCCTGCCTGCTCACCTCTAATCCTGCCTACATCTTTCCTAAACATATCCATATGCAATATGTACACATATACACAGATACACATATATACATATGTGTATATATGTACATTGCATATGAGTGTGTTGTGTATATGGACGCAGGAGGCAATTTAAAAAGTAGAGCATGTGTATTTGTGATCAAAATCAAGGATTTACAATTCAGGGAATAGAGATTTAGGTAGAAGGCAAAAAATATGTCCTGAGGAGAGACCAAAGTCAGAGTTTTTATAAAAAGAAAAAGAAGAATGAGGTAATGGTAGGTGAAGGAGACAATAGGTTCAATTTTATCAGTACTTTCAAATAGGGTAATCTCATTCCTGCTGGCTTCTTGATGTGTTGATGGTTTGGCCCAGTCCAAGGGTCTGGCCCATTTTAAACAAGGCAGCTAAGCATTTTTTAAAATGGTTCCATTTATGTTAACTTTGCGCAATATATATCTGGCACAAAGATTGCTTTTCTTAGAGTCCTTTTGAAGTAAATTATTTGATTATCATAGTGCCTCTAGTAAAAGATAAAATAAATAAGAAAAAAAGCCCTGTATCTATTTTACAATTAAACATGAACTATGGATAAATTTTGTCCAGTTCAGGAACAGAAGTGTAGGATTGGAAGCATATTTCTTGGCAATTTGTAGGAAAGCTGTTTAGAGTTTTGATAACTAAGATTGGCCAAGTTACCAGGTCTAAGGTGGAAGTGCCGCAGACTCTTTAAGACTCCAGAGGGTCCTTGGATTCTCAGGTAATAGAAATTACTCCTAATGTTTCTCAGATAAGGTTTATTAGGGCCTTTGATAGGAGCACCAGCACAAAGGACAAGACTCCTAGATGTCGCACCCAGGACTGGGGATCAGGGGCTTTAAATTAGCCTGGTTTAATTGGCCTGGAAGTTTCAGTGAGTTCAATTTAGGTCAGAGCTCTTTGTCATCCTCTCTTCTTCCAACTGTCTCCAAATCAATGTATATCCCTTGGTGCACTCTTTTTGTGTGTGTGTGCTTCTTTTTCTTTGAAGGAGAACAGTTAGAAATTAAGTAATAAGTGGTACAAAGGGATAGTTGGAAATTGCACAATGAGTGGTACAAGGGAAAGCTAGATGCAAAAACAAGCAAGCAAATCCTAAAACTGCCAAGCAGTTGTAAATTTCCATGAGCCAATAGCCACGGAACCCACCACTTCTGAGACCTGACTATGAGACATTCAACCTGAAGCCTCTACACAAGGAAGCGGAAGTGGAGAAAAGACAGGAGTAGGGACCAGAGGACTGTTATGCATTGCTGTGATGGAAGGCAATGGCCACACTGTAGAGGTTCTGATGGAAATCCAACTATATTTGCTCAAATAATGAGTAGTTTTTAAGCTATGCCCAAGACATATCACCAGGACTACATAGTGACCTCATACCCTTACAGCAAATTTGATGCAGATTCAGGATTATCCATGGATTCAGTGTCACATCCTTATGTGACATAAAACATGGTTTCTTCTCAAAATAAATGCAACCCTGGGTGTTGCCTTAACTTGGAGTATCTCAGAAATGCTTAATTATACTAAGAGGTCCTACACTAAACATGATTCCAAGTTGATTTCTCAGTTAAATCAATCAGTATCAAGATTATGATTACCAATATATGCCTCCTTTGTAGAGAACAGACTTATTTCTGAGGACATTAAGTCTTAGTAACCCTAAGAGTTTTGTCTTTACCTGCTTCTCCCCCAGAAAGTGTAATTGTAACCAAAATCTTGTATTCTCGGGTTGTTGTTCCTGTTTAGATGGCATGTCTGCATGATTTGACTCTTCATCATATTGAGATCTAATGCAAAGAAGCAAAGAATCTATGATAGGCATATGCTTTTAACTTTTAAAAATAGCATTCTTGGCATGCTGTGGTAGAGAACAGGTTAGGTCAATTGCCTCCAAAGGAACAAGTCACATACCCCTAGGTTCAGGAGAAAGCAACCAATGTAAACTAAATAAAAATTTAAAAATGTAAATATGCGTCTTCCTCTCTCTGCCTGTCTGCCTGTTCATCTTTATTCCTGCCTGTATCTTTTCTTGGAAAAAAAAATAAATAAAGCATTCTAGTTACTAGATTTCTACATTTAGAACATAAAAAGCTAGTTACTTACTCACTTCTAAAATCAAATGAGAAAAATGATTTTAAAAAGCCACACTTTAGTGTGTCTTAGAGTAGGCAGATATACTAAGACAGTAATCATTTCAGATCACATGTAATAAACTGATAGTATTTTTATATTTCTTGACATTTGATTTTGAATATCACCCTGTTAAATGTCTTCATTCATCAGACTGTACTCAATAGGAAAGACTAGAAAGAAAAAAATCAGTGAAATCTCACGTGGCCAACACATATACATCCTCAAGAAAAAGTGAAATAGCTTTGTCTTTTTTTCAACCAAAAAAAAAAGTGAATTGTGAATCTGATCATTTCACCTAATCAACATATTTTCTGGTTAAAGAAAGTCTTTATGTTTGTGTAAAATATTAAAAATGGCTTTTAAAAAGGCACATAAACAAAAATGTGACTTTATTATTTTGATTGCTTATACCAGATTATATTGTCTTTTTGTTTTTCTGGTTTATTTGTTGTTGTTTTAGAATAAAACTCATGGAAAGATCTGGGACAAGTTACTAATTTATGATTATCAGTTATTCTATAGAAATACTGTATAACTTATGGACTGAGGGTTTGTGTCTCTTCAATGTTCATATGTTGAAGCTCCAAGCCCCACTGTAACTGTATTTGGATATTTGGAGACAGAATCTTTATAAAGTACCTTAGGTTAAATGAGGTCAGAGGGTAGACCTCTGATACAATCAAATTATTGTCCTTCTAAGAAGAAGCACCAGGGAGCTGTCTCTGCCACCATTTAAGAACACAGTAAGACGATGTTGCCTGTAAGACTGAAAGTCCTCCCTAGGATTCAAGTCTTACGAGAAGCTGCCTCTTGGACTTCCCAGACTCCAGAAATATAAGAATATAAGCCACCCAGTTATTTAAGCCACCCAGTCTATGCTATTTTGATATGGCAGCTCAAGTAGATTGGTAGTAACAATTGAGAGTCTGTTTGTTACAATAAAAAATATTCATCCTGATTCCCAAGTCTGTGATCCATTGTGACCTCTTTGTCCCCAGCTCAAGAGCTATTTGGAATCTTCTGATGATCTGAAGTAGCAGCAACTACCAAAATATGTTCTTGTTATATGGTTGATGGCAAGGGTGCAAGCAGCAGACTCAAGCTGCAGAAAATTTTACTCAGATGTGTCTATAGCACATCTATACATATCTCTTTGACCAAAGAAAGCGATGTCCTAAATTCAATGTAAGTGGGATAGAGAAGTCTACTCCAGGGATGATGGCGAGGAGGCAGTGAATATATACTGAATTATAACATCTGCCTCCATAATCAACAATCTGAATCAGATAAGACATTTTTCAAATAGCTAAGAGCTCTTAAAATTCCATGAGAAAATGTATTTTGAGGAGATAGGTTTATATCTCTTCTATCTCTAATCTTAATGGATTTTGGTTTGGGAAGATTATAGTAAATTAATGTTAATTTTTTTTAAGATGATTATATAGCTATTGAGAATATTTTATATTAGAAAGATTTGTTGAGAATTATACATCTTTTCAAAATTGACAAAATATGAATCTTTGGATACGTATCTAATATTATTTTCCATCAAAATTAAATAAATCATCTTACTATGCCAAAGTAAGTTGATATTAATTTCTGTTCCTTTAACATATGGAGAAACAAAGCTTCCACATGTTTTTAAAGTTGATAATATTTCTATGAATTAAAAATAATTAAGGAAAGGCTCAGGAAGAAATTAAGATTGAATAGACATGCAGTCAGAGAGAGGAAGAGGAAGCATTTTTATTTATTTTATTTAGTTGTTTCATCTTGGTTGTTCCCATCCCTTCCCCCTCTCACCCTACCCACTCCTCAGTCCCAGAATACAAACCTGGTCCTTGGGTTGTGTGTGAATCATGCCTTATCCAAGATTCTAGGCCCCACCGCTACACTACTAGGACATGCTTCTATGAATTTTTAAATTCTTGACTCTGACATGTGAGAGAAAAAAAAAAAAAAACAGCAACAACTACTGCTACTTCTCACTTTATCAACCTCAAAACACACATTCACACACTCATATATGTAGCCTCAGATTTGTTACATTATATATAACGCCAAGAATGCAAACTTATTCTATTCTGACTAAATATGATTTTATTTTTATAAAAAAATAAAACAGTGAAGGATGCATGTTTTCAGTCATCCCATTTATCAGTTAAGGAGAATTTATATTCGTTTGTTATTATTGCTCTAGAAGCTCAAACTATTGAAGAAGTAATAAACTAACCTCAAAATTGGCTGAGTTTAAAGTTTGCTTCTCTAATTCACAATTTTTAAAGGCACAGGAGAAAGTCTAACGCTCCCCTAACCAGAATGTCACTTCCAGACAAACATGAAATTTATAAAAGACATATGGTCAATATTCAGGCACTGTATAGTGGTGCAAAAATTCTCTAATGCAGAATAACCCGGAGTTTGCAATTAGGAAACAACCCACAGTGGGGAGAACGCAAATATGTGTGTCAGCATCTAGCCCCAGAAAGATGTATTTGGTTCTTAATTCACACATAAATATGTGCCCCTCTCATCAGTTCTGGTTCATGAAGATTCTAATCAAGCAATTTATCTGGTTCATTTCTCATTTGCCCTCAGCAACTGAAGTGCAAAGTCTACTCAACAGCCAGAAGAGATGAGGTCAGCCTTGAAAATAAGTGTTGGCCCATTTGCCCAAAGCCCAAAAGAAAGCAGGGTGAGACAGAATGAGATCAGTCTCGTTTGGACCAGTCTCCATAGTATAACAGCAATCGATATTAGATAGGTGAAAATTACAGTTATTATATTCATTTGAAAATATTTACATCCCCACCATCACCACCCAGTGATCAGATTAGTGGATAACTCTTGGTAATATTTGCTGAGTTAGATGTTTGCTTGTTTGTCTTTAGCATTAATCTATATAGTCTTTCCCCACAGGATGTTGAGTCTGCTTGAATCTCTATGTGCACATCATCATTTTCCCTTTGAGATTTAAAAGTAAATTGCAGACCGAAATTCTCAACGTTTACTTTAGAATTTACTTTCAGTGACAGAATGGAAGAAAATTTTATGTAGGTATATAGGACAGAGTATTGGGTCATGCACGTTAAAATGAAGATAAACAACATATCACAATGAGAAATATGAAGTTAGAGGTGCTATCTTCACATGTGCTTACAAATCAAACACTCATAGATGATGCCACGACTCTGATTTTCCAGATAGCTTGGTTAAAGGACTAGACATGGAGCTAGTGTTCACCGGTGCATGCAAATCAGTAAGAGTAAATCAGTGATGAACTTCGTTCACACCCAGTGCTATCACAGAGAAAGACTCAGCCTAAGTTATCAGGACAGAAAAGCGAAAACTCCACAGTACATTTTTTCTTAAAGAGGTCTTCTGGCTGGCTATGTTACCTCTCTTTCATCTATTTATAAACAGTGAGATCCAAATCAAATTCAATCCTTAAGTGACTGATAACCAGGTTCCTCTCACAGGTGGATCAGAGAACAATGAATACGCTGTTAGGAGTGACAACCCCTCCTGGTTCTTAGCAGCACAGTGGATGCCATCAGTAAACCACTCCTGGCATGATCTGGAGTACCGCTTCATTTGCCTCTTTATAGCACATTGTGTGATAATAAAAAAAAAAAAGTCTCACAATGTGCCTCTTTAGGCACTGAGGATTCTGTGATCTATCAAAGTGCCATCTTGCTGATGAACTGAAAAACAAACTCTCTCATCAACAACCAAAGAATTTTACATTAAAACATATTCTCTAATAGCCTCTGAAATTAATCTTCCAAGATGGATTCCTCAAAGGAAAATACGAATAAAGACAGAACATTTTCAGAGATTTTGCTAGTTTGATATTCAACCCAAGTTTTTGAAGCCTATCTCATTTAGACAAAATATACTGTCTTAAGTTTTTTCATCCCAAGTTCTTCAGAATCAAGTTCAAGCCCATATGATTTGAGAGACAGCCTGCACCTGTCTCCAAATGTCTGCCTGCAGGCCTAGAAATTTGTTAGGAGGACAGTCCCCCCCAGGAACACGGGCTTTATCGCCTCACCACAGGGAGGTCCTGGGCTCTGAGAAGCTTGGAAGGTTAGGGGAGCAAACTGTTCTCTGCTTTTGAGCAACTAAGGCCAGGGGTGAGGGAAGGAAGCAGAGCAGCATAAGTGATCCAGTTTGGGGGAGTAAGATGAACAACCAAATAAATAAATACTTCTTATCTCTCTTCCTGCTGACCTACCTGCTTGCCTCCATTCCTGCCTACACCTTTCCTTTAAACAAAGAAAAAAGAAAACAATCTTTCATGTTTACAAAATCACAAGTGACAGTATGGACCTGTCACTTCAATCATGTCATGAATGAGGGTCTGGAGTTGCAATTGCTCCAGAGAGAGCAGTGACACTGTTGCAAAGAAGGTGCTATCACTCCTGCTCATAAGCTGGGTCTTCATCTAGAGTGGCTTGCTTGTGTTTAAAGTTTTGCCAGTGTTTAGTCTTTATGCTAAACCTTATAGCCTCAGACTCCTTTTTGTTCTTTGTTTTTGTTTTTGTTTTTCCCTTCCCCCGCCCTAGGGCCAAAATTCAGGTCCTTGAGTAACCTGCACCTTAGCTACTAAGTCACAAGGATGTGCCTCCCTCAGACTCTTAAACAGAAATGCCTTAATTCATAAAGACTGAGGTCAAATGTTAAGAGTTATCTCAATGATACACAGTTGGGAGTGAAGAGCACAGTCGACAGAGGCAACATCCAAATGTCTCTCACCCCAAGGTGAAAACAGATTTGGAAGTTATAGGTACAGGCATGAGGATAAGATTGTGTCTACAGACCATGTTTGCATTTGCAAATTTTAGCAAAGACATTATTTAGGAAAATTTTTCTTCTTGTTTCAAAGTGAAAGTTGTTATCACTGATTTGGTTTGGGATAGAGGGGAGTTTTTTTTTAACCTGGATGACTTCAGTATCTGGGAAATGCAGTTGCTGAATCTGATTGCCACGGGTAGCGATGAGTTTCTCTGTGGAGTCCCCATGCAAGCATGTCCAAAACAGCTTCTACAGAAAGTATCCACTAAATTGTTTCAAAGCTGATCCAGAAAGCAATTCTAAGAAACTATCTGATCTGATTCAGGAAAGAGCTGAGTTGTTTGACAAACTGAATAATCTTTCATTGTATATCTCCTCTCTTATCACCACCACTGTCTTGCATATACGTAATCAACAGTTAACAATGGCAATAGCTGATAGCTAACACTCGAATTTCTCTATGTGCTATGCATGAGCTAAGAGCTTTATATGGATGTCCCATGTCATCCTTACAGTAACTCTAATAGTTATATCCTCTTTGTTTGATAGACAGGAAACCAAGATGGAGTTTTATTTTGTTTCCTGCCCAGTGTTACTCAGATGGTAACAGGGAGTGCTGGTACAGACTGCAAAAGCTGAGCTCCTGACTGCTCCAAATGAGAACATCCTTCCATAACTGAAAATGAAACCTCTTATATACATTTAAATGCTCTTAGGAAAACGAAATTATTGTCTAATTTGCTTATTGACTTTGCTATAGGTAGTACTAATTAGCCTACTAAGACCTAAGACCGTGCCCCTCAGTTTCAATCTCCATTCTTAACTGTAGCATTCCATTATAGTTATAATAACCGTATCATTTTCTGTTTTTTTATCAGTGAAGGTTTTATTATACTGGTAAATAGAACTGAAATTAAATATTCATTAATATCCTGAAATAAATAGCACTGAATGAGAATGGAATGGTACATTGAGTCATTCATTTCATTAGAGCAGACTGTGAAGAACCGTTAAAGGGTTTTCTTTAGCACGTTTGTTAAAGCAATAGTCTCTTTTAGACTGAATTGCTTTATTATATTTCTTTTCTTTTCGTTTTTTTGAACCCCCAGCCCTGGGTATCAAACCTGGGTCCATAAGCTTTACATCGCCAGCACCTTAGCCGCTGATGCCTGGGTCACAGGGACGTGCCTATTATATTTCCTTTTTAAGTAATTAATCTTCATGCTTCTGTTCATTCTCATCTGTCCCCATGGTTTCAGTTCAGATTGGGACCAAGCAGACTCTTCTTCAGTAGTGGATGCAAAAATGTTAACCATATGGGCATGAGTACTTGGTGTTCACGACACGTATGCATCAAATGACAGGACATCAGGATCAGGTTCTTCTGCAAAAAGAAGCTGTATTTTTTCCCTTCCCTTCTGTTCAAGTCAATTTGATTTTCACGTATAATTTGAGATTGGGTTCTTTAACTTCTCATATCAGTAATTGAAGCATATTGTATTTTCTTTATAAACCAAATGATAAGCCCTTTTAAGTACCACTGAGACTCAGCTTCCAGAAAGGTTGCCATCTTATTTTCCTGATTTATCAAAGCTACTCGGAGGTAATTTTGTAAAGCCTGTTAAAATTAAAGTAACCTCTAAAGCAAGACATGCAATTATTTTCTCTACCAAAAGTTATTTCTCTGGCAGCAGACTGTTCACCAATGTTCACCATTTTCTTCTATCATTTTTAATGCTCTCCTTACAAATGCAATATAAAAATTAAATAAATTATAACTCTTACATGTGCCTATGAACTTACGTTTTCACATAATTTGTACTTATTTCAAAAGTCCTTAAAGCAAGCCCCCTCCATTGCCCCAGGTGATAGTGGTTCTCAGACTGTATGCTGCATCAGAATCAATTAAAGCACAGATATCTTCTATACCCACCTCCTCTCTGTAATTTCTGATTCAGTGTGTCTGGGAGAGCACCCAAATTTCTCACAGCAAATTCCCTTGTGACGATGATGCTGCTTGCTCAAGGAATACACTTTGAAAACCATTACTGTGGGAGAAAAGTATACAGACTTTTTCTATAAAAGACCACATGGTCTTTGTGGGACAACTTCGTGGGATATATGATTCTGTAGCAAGTAACTGCTCAACGCTGTGGTTATATCGTGAAAGCAGTTATAGATAGGTGAGCATATGAATGCAACCAGGTTCACCTGAAATTTCATTTCTGGATACTGATATTTGAATTGCATATCATTTTTGTGTGATACAACTTCTTTTTGTCCCTTAAAACATATAAAAGCACTATACATAAGGAACAAATTGGGAGTCCAAATGATAGTTTTGCCAATTGATAGATTGGGTCATTTATCATTATTCAAGTTTTAGATGCCTGCAAATAATAGACTCAGCGTACTTCTCAGATGGGCAGACCAGTTTTGAAATTTGTAGAATTAAATGACAGAAAATATACAGAAAAAAAAAATCAAAACATTTTGAATGACGCTGTTACCACAGTAGCCATTCCAATGTATGTTTAGTTGTTACTGTACTGCCAGGAGTTAGTGACTACAACAGTAGAATGGCCCACCAGTTTATGAATTATCTTTCTAATCGCCCATGTCTGAGGATCATTTTTATGAGTAAAAATGCCATGTTTCTGCCAAGTATAGTTTCGGTCCATTATAATTCATAGTTACTACTTTTACTTGTCAGAAATAGCCTGTAAGCTTTGCTTCTCATTGAAATAATCAAATAATTTTGGAATTTCAAACACATCTTCATTTAATCATGTGGATGCTGAACGAGGTGATCTCCAAGGTCCCTTTGAGCTCTAAAATAAATTAGTTGTGAGGATCTATTCATGGAGACTATAAGCCCTAATCAAAGGGAAACCGCCTTATTATCGTGGTGCTCAAATTTCAATGTGCATAAGAATCACCTGGGGGTTCTTATTTAAAATGCAGACTCCTGAACTTAACCCTAGAGATTTTCATTCAAGAGGTGTGGGACCCCAAATATTGCATTTAAACAATATCCTAGGTAATTCTCACATAGCCGATTCATCAATCACACTTCAAAAAAAAAAAAAAAACACTGACTTCCCACAACCAATGTATAATTGAGCTTGACAGTAGAATTAAATTAAAAAAAGTTAACGTATTTGCTTTTGGCCATGCACAGCAGTGGTCTAATATAGCTACTACGGAGTAAACAACCTAAATCTAGAATTCAGTATGCTTATTTTGAACTACTTCTGTTCAGCATGAAGAATTATGTCTGATAGAAATTGCTTATCAAAACTCCTCTTTAAGCCATATTCATGATCTGACATAATTTAATAAACAGAAGGGTGTTGTTGTTTTTTTTTCTTTTTTGAGAGTCTGATAAGTGGATGTTGTGAACAAAGAAGTATTTAGGTAAAGTGGCATCAGGTCCTTGTCCCCCATGGATATCTTCAGTCACGTTATCCTTGATTCTGATATAATCCAAGTTAAATGTACACTTAACATGTAAACCTAGAGAAATTCAGCATACTTTTCTTTTTTTCTCCAAGGAAAATTGTCATAAGCAATAACCACAGGTAATTCTCTATACATAACTTACCACCTACCATCCTGTAATTCTTTTTTTCAGAGACTGTGGTCCCGAAGAAAACTAAGAAACTTATACCTATGTTTAATAAGACACACACATTATCTGATTTACTTGTTATAAGTTAGCTAAGTTGTGATTAAAAGTGATTAGCTAAAAGTGATTCGCAGTGACCCACATAAATATATTATATAGCAACACATGCTTAGATTCTTAAGGAAAGAATATCTGAGCTAAATCTTTAAACTACATTAGTAATAGATTCAGGAATGTAAGCTATCAGGTCTGTGATTTTTAATGATATTAAATGATGCAAATCACAATAATTCCCTACTGCTTACAAATATTCTGTTAAAAATTGCTTGTTAAACTTTCAGAATATCTTTAACGTGATAGATTTCCCAAGCGTGGGAAATAACCAGAACATGATATGAATATTCTTAAGATGTGATAAAAAGATTTTCTTATGTTTTTAATGACAATATTACTTTTGTGATATACCAAATAGCCGCTAAAGGATATTTTAAATCACTTCAATAAATCTTAAAGTGATTTTTAGATATCACTTAATGTTTCCAGTTGACATAACAAATGAACCACTTCAGATTTCATTGGAAGCTCTTTAGAACATGTCAGCAGACTATTTTGGAACAGTTTCAAAAAGTGACAAATTGCAGTAAATCATTTCAAGGCAGCTCACCACCACTGCAGCCATTGCAAGGTAGAATACAGAGCTTTGTAAATCACAGATCACATATCAACTCCATCATCACAGGGCAGGAATAGCAAATAAAAGCTGTCAGGGTGGGATGTTCTCTTTACCAATGCTTCACTTTATTTAACATTTATTTTAATGTTGACACATTATATGGATCTGTAATAAAGGAAGGGAAATACTCCCTATATTCATTTATCAGACATTTGACTGAGTTGTCAAGGTACCTTATCACTATCATCATGAAAGAGTGAACCTTAGAAGTGTGTCATCTAACGCCATACATTGAAAATCTGCTCCTGGAAGTTACAAAAGAAGAAAAAAAAAACCTTAACACCTCTTGATGAATGATCACAAGAGAAAATTTCTTAAAACTTGTGCAAAGATATTACATAGAATACTTTTTTTTTGGGGGGGAGATTATTTTAAATTACTTGATACAACTAGCTAAGCATTTATTTTTTTCTAGAATTGAACTTCTCTATTCAAATCCTGATTTTTCCCACAAGGACTGGTACTATTTAATCTCCCCGCCTCTGGAGATGGGTCAATTGTCCATTAAAAATTCAGTCCCAGATTACTGGGCAAGTTATTTTTCCATGACATGCAATGTCTGTGAATGCCTTGTATACTAAACTTTTAATATTAAAGATGCTTGGAGAGAACCATGTTGTGACCTCCTCTGATTATTAATTTAGCCATTATAAAACATTCGCTCTCTTTAAAATTACTCTGATTAACATGCACATTACCATAAATGATTTGCATCAATGATTTTCATTTAAAGAAACTCTCAATGGCTGAGCTTTATATTTCTCTTGAAAATTATAATAGAAAGTTGATAAGTTCAATGTTTATTTAGGAGAATATGGTCAGCACCATTAAATAATTGTAATACATGAAAGCCACGCAGGGATGAGGAAGAAACATGGTAATAAGAGTAAGAGTTGCTGAACTGACTTGCTTTCTGACCTTGGACAAATCATTTTCTTTTTCTGTGTATCAAATCATTCTGTCATAAAATGGGACAAATATTTTGTAGAATTGACACAGACATCAAATGAAATGGTTGATATGGCCGTGTCTTAGAGGCAAACAAATTACAAAGCCCAATTAGGGATTTGAGAGGAATTGAATAAAGAGACTATCTTCAAAAGAATGAAGGAACTAGAAACTAAGTGGCAGTAAAGAGTGACGGGGTAAATAGAAAGAATAGATACTGGAACCCAGAGACAGAAAGAGCTGTGTGAAGAGGGCAAATAAATCCCCAGCATCTCTGACCTTCCTTGGAGCTGCTCAGTAGGACTCTGGTGACCTTCCTCTTCCTCTTCCCCTACTGGAGCTTCTCTGGGTGATCTTAAGAGGAAGTCAGGGGCCAAGAAACCCAGTAATATGGTCCCTCTATGTTAAAACTTCTAGGGCATAGAGCAGGATGCAGAAAAGGAAGAGAGAAGTTAAAGGAACAAATGTAAGCTATCTAGGATGGATGGGTATGCAAAAATACTTCGAAAATATAAAGCCTCAGAAACAAATTTCGGTAATAAGGGTCAGAAATTCTAAATTCTCTCCTTCCTTTGCTATTGTGCAACTTCTAATAAATGTAACCATTCCTTTTCATATCAGATGATCTATAGAAGCTGCATCTTTAGTTAAGCTTAAACCACGCAATGAACATTATTATAAAATGTTAAAATGCAATGGTTTAGAGAATACCAGTCTCAGAAAGGTCTCTGATAACTTAAGCAACATTTCTTAGCACTGATTTCAGAGTCAAAGAAGTAAATAGATGTTAAAGTTGCTGATGGTAGCCACTCACTTATCATAGCTTCAGTAAGATTATCAAGTTCAAGGATTTATGAAGGAAAAATAATTTAAAGAATGAAAGTCTCAGATTGATCATAACATCTTGAGAAACTATAATTCACTAACCATGGACCCACATATCCTTCCCTATGTCCATGAGTCTACAATGCTAAGTTCCAAATGACGGAGGGCTCAGAGTTCTCTACAGGAGCACCTGTTGTGCTGCTCTTCTAGAGTTTCTTAAGTTTTGTCTCTATGGAGCCTAAATTGTAACGAGCCTGCATTCAAACAGCACCTGTCCAAGGCCCACACTTGTTTTGTGGAACTGCAGGTGGTCCCCACAAACACATGGGAAAGGCTGGAGTGTTGAATCACACAATTATATCAGCACCCCATTTTAATTTCCTAATGAAGCTCCCACTGAGATGATCATAATAGGTATGGATGTGTGTGTTTGTGTCTATCAAGGCACGTGTTTTGCAGTTATTACCAAGAAAAACTATTATTGTTCCCTAAAAGAAAGGAGAAATGAGATCAACTATTAATAAAAAACTCTCGTGATATCCATAACCTGCCTTCGGGCACCAAACATATATTCTAGGATAAATAGTTGCACATTCCCAGAAACTTTGTTAACTGAATTAAATTTATAGATACAGTGTATGTTTGTGTCAATAAAGTTCTTCAGAAAATTCTCCTTCATTCTTGATGTATGCACTGTTCCACACTAGTAAAAGAAGATTTTGTCTTTAAATCATATCATGAACAAACATCAGTGATCACAGGGAAAGATAGAATATATTTAATTGTGTCATTTATATAGAACCGTATTTTAATACAGTAGAAAAATAATAAACAAACTTTGTGACGCACTATTTCTAATATGGGTGGGTTATTCCTAAAAGAAAAATCATCAGTCTAAAGTAAGCTTAGAGTATGATAATTACCATAGCACATGACCCCAAAATTTTATTGAATTAACACAGCTAACATTTCTTGTTTACTTTTGTTATAATCCAGAGTAAGTTTCAAAGGTCCTCTGTTCCATAAACTCATTTAGGTGTTTGTGTTTTGCTGTGCTTTGGGGTCTTAAAGTCTTCTCCCTGTAAGGAGAAGAGAAAGGGAGAGAGGAAGGATAGAGATTGGGAGAGAGAGAGAGAGAATGGCAGAATGGATTAATGAATGAGTGAGTGAATGAATCAATGAATCAATGGAGTACTCATAGGAAATTTAAGCACCAGATCTGAATTATATATAATTATTGCTTGCATTTCGTGAACCATCTAGCTCAGGGAAGTTGAGAAATGTAGTCCAGCAACTTGCCTGGAAAGTAAATGGAATGGGGTTGTTGAATATGTAGCTCTATCTCAGTCACAAGGATTTTCTGAACTGTATTTTAGTGTGTATCTTCTGTGTAACACAGAATCAGAAAAATGGCAACATAAACTTAGAAAAAAAATCTGAGGTCTTCCAGATTCAAAATTTCAGTTGTCTAAACAATAGCAACATTTGAATAACATCAAAGAAGATAAACACTGAGTTCTTAGTGGGGTTATCAATGCATACTATGTCCAAATATGCCTAGCATTTAAAATATGAAGAAAACAAAGTGTGCCTAGTCTCTCAAAATGCCATACTGCATTTAGTCACATGCTAGGAAATAGCAAAAGGAGCTTTCCCCCCCTCCACTATATTATCAAATAGTGACTCATTTCCTCTTAAAGATCTCCTCTCTCTCCCCTCTCCCCTCTCCCTCTCCCTCTCCCTCTCCATTCCAGAAATGTTAAACTGTTCTGTAGTACTCATTGACTTTGATTCTGCAGCTGTAACAAACCTTTTTTTAAAACAAATAATTCATTATCTTCATCAAGAACTACAGGAGATATGCATACAATTATACTAACTCTCCCCACCATTTCCTTAACAAATGATAATCATAAGACAATGAGGGTAGAAGGAATCTTCACATTTATTCTTGTCATCCTTTTATATGATTTAACCTGAATTATCAAATAGGCATCTCTCTTAATTTAGAAAAGTTCTTGAAAACCTCATAAAAAGTCATTGTTGTTAGTGTAATCTGATAAAAATTGGAAGGGCACCAAATTTGAATTCTATCCTTGAGTGCCTTTTCTTATTCTCAGATTTACTGGGTGTATGTTCTTAGTAAAGACAGTAACTTATAATGATGCTAATTATTATTATTGTTGTTGTTAGATGACTACTTCATGCCTTGTATAGTTATTATAATAACCAAATACGACACTAAATATATAAGAACTATAACTACCTTCAGCCTATAATAGTATTATACTAGATATGAAAGGGCCTAACATGCATTTATTCAATAAATATTTATCACTGCTTATTAAAATATGAAATTATTTAGTTCCATATTTAAATGTACAGTATAAATGAAGTTGTTCTGCCTGGTGCCCAATTTGTAAAAAGTAAGCTAAGGAATCTGCCTTAAAGCATTGCATTGCTTGGCATTTTCCTTTACCACAACGAATACTCTGTAATTTTTTTAAATTAAGTCATTTTTTTAAGTAAAAGCTATGTGAAACTGTCACAAGTCAGTTTTAAAACGACTGCAAATAAATATTTTGTATTTATTAACTTTTGGTAAAGTCATTAAAAAAATAATAACTCCCTCTGCTTCAAGATATAAACTTCAGTTTTAATGAGGATATATAATATTATGAGGATAATAAGGATAAAGAATTCCTTCATTCCCTGTTCTTCATAAATTCCCCAGTCTTCTGAGATAGACTGGTATATCAGAACTCAGTTAAAGTTCTCAAGGATAGAGAAACACTTATAACAAAAAGATCATGTACTGTGAGAACACAGAAAAGGAAAGATCTTTTCTGACTTTTGTTTAACAGCGTTGTGATAAAAAGAAAAAGATCATCCAAATGCATCTAGATATCAAATTGACTTTTATTAAAGATTCATGAATTGGATAGCATCCCATCTACCAAGCAGAGACATTACAAAGGTTTACACCAAAAGCAAGTTTTCCACTGTCTGAAAGAGAGACAATATAATTAGCAAAAGAAAAGAAAGACTATTTCAGGAAAGCAAGGAGTCTTATGTAGATGACTTCATAATGCTAACTAGGGAACTGCTGATTGATTGATTGATTGATTGATTGTTTTAAAATTCTGCTTTTGGGAATGGCTGAAACTAGAATTAGGTTAGGTATTAAGTCTCTGTGGGGCTTGACATGAAGAACTCCACTTTGGGCCTATTGTTGTTTGTTTGTTTTTTTAACAATTACCTTAACTAAAATATTGCAAAATAATCCTAGTCCTGGGCCATAACATTTTATGAAGAATATCATCTACAGATTACCACACAAATAAAAAGCTATTAAAAAAATCTTTAAAATTAACTGTTTTGTGTTTTTGTTATTAACAAAAAAAGTACATATCCATTTCTCTAGTCTTTTGTATGTTCAGAGAAAATCTGAGGGCAAGATAAATAACAATTTTTTTTTTTTACAAAATTTTGCAAAGCCTGTTATTGGTAGTTCAATAAACTTCTCAAGTCCAGATTTGACAGGATCTAGTCAATTAAGGTTTTCAAAAGAGAAAACGAGAATGTGAAATTCAGACATAATTGTCACATGTGCTTTAAAACAGCACAGGCCAAGGAAGGTAACACAGGAAATTCAAGGCTTAAATATAAATTATTGCTACAATCAAAATAAAATTTCATGTATCAAAGTTGAAATGCACCTGTTGTAACAGAAAAATCAATGATATCTCTTTATAGCAATTTGCCTTATTTACTTAACTCCACATTTCATAAACTGTGGGAGCATTTTTCTGTGATTCCATTAGCAATAAATTACATTTTCAGCAAGTAAAAATAATGCAATTTGACTTTTGAGATTATTGAAAAAACTAATGCTCTATACTTAATAGGACAATACGCAAGGGGAAAACATCACCTTTTTCTCACTGCACTGCCAATGGAGATCTATTTTATCCCTGAATGAGTCAGAGAAGAATAAATCCTCTATCATGATGATGCAGGGGGTGGGGGAGCCTCTGGGGTCCTGCAGCTAAAGGTTCAAGAAAGAATTCTTGAGTGTCAGAGTACAATTTTATGAGTTTATTAGAGAATATGGAGGAGAAAGAAAGCAAAGCAGAAGCCAGAGTCCCCTGGGCAGGAAAAGCTCCTCCTTTTGCTTTGAGATTCCTACAAGTATACCCCAACTTTAGCCTGAGGAAGGGCTATTGATAAGAAGGGACTGCTTTTAAACATCAAAGACTCAGCCATCATTTCATGTGGCTCCAGGTGAGACAGAAAGAGACTTACCAGTTTAGTTCTAAAAGCCTTGGGCACCAAAAAGAATTTATGGTTCCATCCTGTCAGCAGCTAGTCACTCTCCATATCTGTGTGGTAGCCTTCCACATTTTGGTGGTTCCTTTTGGTGGTCCCTGCTCTTTGTTGATGATTACAGGAATCCTTAACCAGAGGAGATAAGGGTTGGTCTCTTTGGCCTTTAGTGCTCAGTAAAGGGCCTGTATCTCAGGCAGCAATCCTGGTCTAAATTCTCCCTCTATCGAAGTGGCAAACCCTAGAAGCAATCACAGATAGGTATTTCACAAATTGGGAATCTTTAACTCTAATACTGATGTCTTGTTCATTTTCCATTTTCTATTTATGTGTATATTAAACTCATCATATAGACAATAACCATAAGGATTGATTTTTTTTTTTTCCGCCAAGGACATTATCTAGAGGATCAAATGAGTACAGTTAAACTACTGACTCTTCTTTAGAAATCTTAGACAATTTAATGAAAGCGCTGTAAATGTTTACTAATGCAAGGGTCCAAAAATTCGTCACCTCCAACATGTCTTTTTTGGCAGAAAATAATAAGTTATTTCACAAAAGGGTCTCTGAGGTGTCGGTGAAGGCAGCCATTTTGAAAGATATTTACATGTGTAAGGGGGAAGGTGTCTCATCTACCAAACCAGAAAAATCTAATCTCTGCAATTCATCAGTGGGGAAAACAGAACTTGAATCTACCTCTGGTGGCTAACCTTCCTCTTCTACTACTCCCAGCATCTTTTCACTCGGTATGAGGGTATTTAAACTAAAACCTAATGCCATGTGACGAGTTTTTCAGTTTAATTGGGTTCCTCCCATGTAGACAGGAGATAAACATGTTATTATAAATCTTCTTTCCATTGTCTGTTTTTCTCTAGATTTGTCTAATATTTATTTGATTACTTGTTAGGCTAGAAGAACCCAGAGAGGGATGAGAAGGTTTTCTCTGTGCCCCAATACATATCATAAAATTCTGATACTGTTATGGCTCTCTCTCTCAACCGACAAATTCAAACAGTGCTCTTTTAGAAGTAGTGAGGATAGCTTTAGTACGCGCGGGCCAGATTATAGAATCTGAGTATATAGAACAGAGTATAGTTAGCATTCTTGTTCATCATCGGGGGGTACAGGGTTATACTGCTGAGCCAGCAAGACATGCTTTGTTGTGACCTGTTGAACAACTGTGTTTATGGTGGACCGAATCAAGCTTATTATGACAGGCAAAAGACAAGGAAACTATATGGAGCAATATGGACAAGGAAGCAAATTCCCAAAGTGAGTCCCATAATTTCCAACAAAGTTTTGAATCCTCCGGCCTAGGAGAACCAAGAGAACCATTTAGAGTCAAAGAGGGATTCCCATTTCTGGACTGGGACATGTGCTATTTTCCACATACCTCTGGCAATATCCTTAGCTATCTTTCCATTGTCATCTATTTACAGGCAGCAGTTTGTCAAATTGAACTTAGCGCAAATTCCTCCCTCCTCTGCTAATAAGTAATCTAAGGCTAGTCAGTTCTGGAGATGGCAGCTCTCATTTGGGTAGCCTGACCTTCCAATAAGTCTAGTGCAGTAGCTGTTTGATTGGTAATTATCTCTACTACTGCTTGTAATCTTATCAATCAATTCAGGAGATAGATGGGAGTTCGGTACCACCAACTGCCATCTCGAGCCCAAGTCTGATCCATAGACTTGAATTATTCTTTCAGGAGGCCATTCATTGCCCCATCCATTGGCATCACCAGTTAAAGTAAGACCAGTATCTATACTTCATTTTGGTCTATATAACTCGTCATAAACTCTAATTCCCAACGTTTCTCCTATAGATTCTCCTAGGGGGAAAAACTGAGGCCTAATTAATGCCAATGTAACAAGGTCCTGTCCAACCTTGGGGTAGGCAGGTATATGCCGTTTCACCGCAGATCCAATAGTGACCCTTTAGTACACAAGCAATGGTTTCAAAGATCTGTTCCCGGTCAGGGAACCAAATGTTATAGCTCTCTCTCAGCCAACAAATCCAAATGGTGCTCTTTTAGAAGTAGTGACGACAGCTTTATTACGCACGGGCCAGATATAGAACCTGAGTCCTGAAATACTTTTGGGATACACTTTTATTGGTGAGGGAGAGGGGAAGGTGTGAATTAGAACAGGAATTACAAACAGAATTCAGTTATTCATTTGTGAATTCCTCCCCATGGATAACACACAGGATTCACATAATTGTAAAATGCACTTAGGGTTCCATTCTCAGGTGAAAAGAAAAGGTCCTTTTATCTAGTCAGTAGCTTCCAGCCAGTCTAGACTGTCAGGCGCCTGGTGGTTTGGTGGCCACCGTTGGTCCTCAGTGGCTAGAAACTGGGGTGTGGCTTCCTTTCTTCTACAATATTATATATTTGCTTTACCAAAGGAGATAATTTTCTATAAAATTAATTTCTCTTGATTTCATATATTATTAGACTTGCTAGTCTTTCTCCTTCAAATCTTTCCTTCCTGAACCCAATGACGTTATTATTTGGGTATTCCATTAATTGGGCTTTATCACAGTTATCCAGATGTATGAAAAGGAGCTCAGATGATTATTTTAAAGTGTTTGCATTTATTTCTATTGGAATCTATAGCTTTATTTAATAACTTATATAAGTAATCAAGAAAATGTCTTACAAAATGCTAATTTCAAAGTAATGAGACCACTTTAATCTAAAAGTTACCAAAACTAAAATTAGATGTTAAAAAGAGACTAAAAACCAAAGTGGATCTAAAATACTTGAGGTCCTAGTGATTGTTGTTTATTTCTCCTTGACACAGTAAATTAACTTTCAAGTCAACATTTGATGAGGTTGTGAAAGCTCAGCGTTTACCTTTGGTTATCATATTGTATTACCAGATTGATAGAGATGTTTATTAACAAAAGGAAAAGCGTGTTCTCTCAAATTACTTAATAGCTGTCATAAACTAATGCACTTATACCAAAATACCTTCTCAACCACTGGAGAATCAGAGAAAAGATAGCAAGACTTTTTTTTAATATGAACATTTTTTTTGTGATCAGATATAGTTAATAGTCCATCTTTAAGCTATCAAAAAGTGTTTAATAAGTCAATTTATTATAACATTACTTGTCATTAGAAGCCACATGTCTGACATAGTACATATATTTGCAATGTTTTGGCCCAATAATTCTGCATAAAATGAGTTGTGTTGGATTAATGTCAGCATTTCCTTGACAATTATATTTAAAATCAATCGTGCCCTTCATTATACTTAGCATATTTCTAGGCATGTAGCAAAGAAATTAAGCATTGGAAGCCTTTTCCTTTCTGTTTAGCACTGTTTCTTGTAGAAAAATTTTAGTCGACAGCAATGTGAAGATGTCATGTTGGCAACTATAGCAGAGAAAATGATCCAGTCATCTTGAATGTCTTTAGACACTGTATACACACATTGATTTTGACTGTTTTGCTCAAACAGTCCAATCCAGAAATAAGGGAGTCATATGTTTCTCTGAACCAAAGAATTATATAGGAAGTAATAAATCAAGAAACATTTAATGTGTTTTTCTATTATGTGCAAAGCATTTATACAGGGTGCTGGAGGGATGATATAAAAAAAGTGTAAAATCTTCTGAGTCAAAAGTATAAATGCAATGGAAAGACTTGAATCTCCTCAGTTTTGCTGAGAATTTGGACAAACATTGCATTTCTTTAAGCTTAGGTAAAAATTATTGTTCCAGACATGACTCCACCTATCCTCAAGGAATTTACAATCTGGTTAACACAGACATGTGATTTCAAATTAATATAATTCAAGGGAAAATAAAACAAGGCTTATATGAATGCTATCATATGTCATTGCACAAAAAGGACATTACGTAGTTGGTTATCTAGTGGTTACACCTTCGTTAACTATATTTCCTGAGATAACATTTTGTGATATATCCATCAGCTTAATTTAATAATCTAAAAATATTTGAGTACCTGTGTTCTAGGGATCAGGATGAAGAATAAACACACACACACACACACACACACACACACACACACACACGCAAACTCACTCCATGTGCACACGAATTCCTGATTTCATGAAACATATATCTATTGAGAGGAATAAAACAATAAAGAAATAAGTAAGTAGAACATACACCAAGTCAGACTATGAAAATGCTTTGAATATAAGCAAACTATGTATATATGGAAACCAAGAACACTGGAGAGAAAGGGAGCTGGGGTTCTCTAGGGTTTTGAGAGCCATTTCAAATATCTAAGCTTTTACTCTCACTAATTTCAAAATCACTGGATTTATATATAAGGGTTTATAGTATAATTTTTAAATGATCATTTTGGCTAGGTTATAATTAGATAGACCTGTTGGGAGCCCATAACAATACTCTAGGTGATAATGATACGTAGGTTAGACTAAGGTAACAGCAATGAAGATACGGGAGGTGGGAATGATGGCATACAGGATTAAGTAGATAAATAGATTAACTGAGTAGAATGGAGAGAGAATGGAGTCAAGAATGACTAAATATGGACTAGCGGAAGTTGCAGCTGCCATTAGGAGTAAGGGAATGCAGAGGGAGATCAGAAGTGGGTCTTTGGAAATACTGTGTGAGATCAGAACATGAAAAATACCTTCCTGCCCAAGCTATACAGTTTCATCCAGTTCAATTTTTAGCACTGTTTGGATGAATTGGAGATGTCCCAATAACTTCTGGAGGGAGCTGGACCCTTACTCTTGCTACATGTGCCTGGGGAGCTCGGCCCCTGTGCCTTAAAACCTGAAAACTTCATTATCTACTGATAATAAACACTTGGAAAGTCTGCATAGTATATATTACAGACTCAGTGATCATATATGATCACCTTTGTCCAGTAACATAACGATCTCAGATACCTGGAGTATCCAGTGGTCATTTTGAAATAGTATTTACATCTCAAATTCTTGTATATCTATATCTTCAAAATGAGTCTTGTTATAATATCTCTTTTAACTTAAAAAAATAAACCATTACATACACACATACACTATTCTTCTTGGCTTGTAAAATCTTTTGTGAAAGTTCCCTTTGTCTTTTTTAAGTATACATGTACTTTAATTTTTAATTCCTTAGAATGAATTTATTATCCTATTTTAAATGAATCAGTGTTATTTATTTGAAGATAGTATTGATTTTAAATTTTAAAGAGTCCCACTTTATGCAAAGTAAATGCCCCTGGGGAGCAGGTTGTTAGTGAAATAAAGTTGAGGAAATTTGCCAAGTCTGGAACATCATTAGAATAGTTTAGGAAAGATTATTTAAATATTTAGATTTCATTTCTGACTGTCTGCCTGCCAGTTCCCAGCTGTATCACCATGAAATATTCTTTTTCAGTGGTTCTAGAATGGACCCTGGTATCTATATTTCAGATATTCTCTCATGTTCTTTTGTTGTTGTTGTTGTTAAAGGAAAGGTGCAGGCAGGAATAAAGGTAAATGGAGGCTGGAAAGCAGGAAGAGTAAAGAAGCACTTTCATTTATTATTTTCATTCCTCTTGTTTGTTCCCTTGGTCCTAAGACAAAACCCCAGGATGTGTATGGACTGTACTGGCCAGAGGCAGCTGACCAAACTGTTACTCTACCAGGGCACACCACTCTCCTTTATGTTCTGGTCAGCCCAATACAGGAGACAGTAGACAAAGAACCCCTTTCACTTTGAGTACATGATATAAAATAAACAAGGAATAAAGTTAATTAGGAAAATATGTTGAAATCACACTCTTGCTATAGTTTAAGAACAAAACAAGTAGGGTCTTTTGTTTTATATATCAGACTTTTCTGGTATGAAAAATTGAATAGAATTCAATGTATATTGTAAATATAATCTATTATCATCCTCAATGAATTATCATTTTTTTGTGATATTTTTAAAAATCATATGTCAGTTTTTAGTTAATGCAGATGAGCATTTAGCATTATATATTTGCACACAAATATTAATGTTCTGTAGTACATTCCCTAAAGTGTGGCAAGGAGAGGATTTGGATTCTGTTATATTGCCTACAGTTCATTTAATTATGATTGCATATTTGGTTAGGGACAAAGTAAACTCAATGAAGCATTAAAATCAAACATCCCTTTAATTAAAATTAAAAAAAAAAACTGACTTTGTCTTATATACTGTTTGTTCTTATTAATAGAATGAGAATACTATGTCTCCAAAGAAGGTATCATAATTTCTAGGAAATACACTTCTTTCCACATTTTCTGTAAACTCGAGTTTGACCCATGTCTTATCTAGTAATAATTTCTAAACAGAGACTTTCAAAGCATGAAATGCTATACAAAGTATTATGGTTACTGTTATTTCATGTAGTAACTTACACACTGCAGATGGTACTAATGGTCTTTACCCAAATCATGAAGGATTTAGGAAAATTCACAACCTTCAAAATGATTGGCCCTTACTTAAGCTCAGTAGACTAAACAAGTCCTAACCAAATGAGAGAAACATCACAGCTGCCTTTCAGAGTAATTAAAGCAAAACTTATGAAGTCTTTATCTCACTGATACCTTTACCATGTTTTAAAATATTGGTCATAGTAAGAAAAGATTTTGCTACATAAACTACTATATACATCCTTCCCCAACTCTACCTAACTCTCATAGTTAAATCACACATCTGCCCCAGTAAATAGCTGAACCGGTGGTATTCATAAGTGATATTTGCATTAGAAAGAATTTTTTTAACAAAGAAACTCTAGTCATATATTGATAGCAAATGCAGTTCTTTATAAAATGACAATTTTCCTCATAGTCTATTGCAAATGGAACCTATTATGTATAGTGTGGTGGGGTATTTATAATGACCCACCTTTACAACCAATTCCACATGAATTTATTATTTTAACTCATCTGTTTATAGTCAATATGTCTGACATATCTGATTCATTCATACATATTTGTACAGGTCATTAAAAATGTAATTGCTTCTAGGATATGTTATCTATGCCTACTGGATATGCTTTCTTCAAAAAGATATTTTTGTTCTTCCATGAACACTAAAATTAAAAAGAAAAAAACATTAATTGAAATAAGATTTAAAGTGTAGCCCAATATAAATAGCACAGATAAAAAGTAAATGAAAAGAAAAAGCATTTAAATACTCATTATATATAGAATCCTAAGTATCAGGTTTTATTCCCTCAGCTTACTTTGTTCCATACCTCATATTTCTCTTCCATCTTAGAAAACTGCTGTCTCTATTTTTATGTAAAAGGTATATATTGCATAAAAAAAATCCAACTGACAAAAATGAAATTTGCAAAGATAAATATAGTGTTTAATACTTACCATAAGACTCATTGGGAAAAAATTAGATTTAAATGGAGATTTGACTTATATGCAATTATGGAGACTGTTCCAGATATGTAACTTGGAATAAAGATCTATCATGATAAAACTGGCAAGTGCTGAGGTCATTTTGGTGAAATGCCTAACCTTAAATATCTCAGCAATCTAAAAATATACTCAACCATTTACTTTCACTTCTTTTCAATACTCAGATAATCATAGTATAGTATAATCAGGGGGAAAAAACCCATGGAAGCCAAAAATACCATAAGAGTTTAATCTTTTAAAAGTTTTCCCTCATTCGTGATTAAGTCTAAATAACAGTAATAAATAGATGAATGGGACTCCATGAGGATGTATAGTAGTCCTACTTTGGTCCCTACATGGTAATTTTTTCTGGAATTTACTGGAATTTTTTGTCTACACAAGGAATACATGACACCTGTTTTGCTGGAATTGTAAACCATTAAATAATAGGAACATACTGATATAGAAAGATGGAACTCTTAAATAATTTAAATGACTCTATTCACTAAGTTCTTAGAATACCGATGAAAATTATCTGGGAAACTTATTTTCATTGAACATTTTGATGTTTCATTGTTATCAAATGAGAAGTTCATGTTCTGCTTTTTTAATAGTAATAATTTCCTATCAGCATTCCTTATTAAACTGGCTTTCCTATATTTAGAGTAAATATTCCAAGATCTGAACTTGAAGCTCCAATGCACACATTATTTTGTAGTCATATTTATGTTTCCCCAGTCAGCCTAAAGATATCTTCATGCAAGACTGTCTTATTCAGCAATGTATTCCTCGTACTTAACATAAGACACATAAGCACATCTTAGTAATAATCATTAAAATGATAGCAATATATAACAATACAAGTCTACAATGTGCCAGACACTCTTTTTAGTACAGAATGTATCTTAAATCATACTAATTTCCAAATGCTATTACTATACCAATTTTACAAATAAATAAACTGAAGAAAAGAGAACTTACATAACTTGCTCAGGGTTAAATAACAGGTGAGGGATAAAGTTGATATTTCAAACTAGCAATTATATACTACTAAACACTATATGTTATAGTGCTTTGAGTATAAATAAACCCATAGTAAATACATGCTGATTAGACAAATAAATGTCACCTTCATATGAATAAGTCAAAAAGTAGATCTCAGTTGCATAGCAGGAGAAAAATAGGGCTAATAACTGACCCAAACAATTTATTCTGAATATGCATTATTATTATTATTATTATTATTATATTATTATATTATTATTATTATATTATGATATGTGGCTTGTTGGGATGTGATAGTTACCTTTATGGAGTGGACTATTCCTGTAGTGATGTTTGAAATTTTTAAGTCCTATTAGTAATTGGGAGATATAACAGCTCACAAGAGCTTAAAACCCAGAGGCTTTCCATGGTTCTGTTGAAGAAATGAGGTTTGAGAATGATAACAAAGGAATTAATTAAAACTGTAAATAAGAGAAGAAAGAAAATCAATTAATTCAGTTATAAGAATTGAATATTT
Source organism: Solenodon paradoxus (assembly GCA_004363575.1). Taxonomy (NCBI): domain Eukaryota; kingdom Metazoa; phylum Chordata; class Mammalia; order Eulipotyphla; family Solenodontidae; genus Solenodon; species Solenodon paradoxus. The sequence continues at coordinate 229,800 of RJWH01000354.1, read as the reverse complement.
AAGTCATAGTTAAATAAAGCCTTGTGTTAGGGCTATTTGTAAGAGCAATAACCTTACTAAATGTAGTTGATGTGGACATGTGTGGAAGCAGTAAGTAAAGCTCAGCTGAAATTTCTCAAGTAGAGCCCTTTTGTCTACTTATTAATATGCTTCATTACAACTTCCATTATACCAGGCAAAATCAGAGAAATGATGTCAAAGTTAACACTTTTTTAAATTTAAGATTTGTTGTTTTTAAATTATTCTCAGACCACAGTTATAAATGTTATTCTTAAGGTATGAACCTTACTAATTTTTCTTTCTGACATATGTTAAATAATCTGTAGGAACAAAGCTGTTGCTACATATTTATCTTTTCTTAACATGAAGTCTAAATTCCTTTTTATCTAATTGTAGTAAGTTTATAAAATTATTTTGTAATCATCAGTCATATCACACACATTAGTATACATTAACTTTCAAAACTAATATAATAATCTGAAAATTTTTGTATTTTTCAAAGCAGCTGCATGTATGGACTCAGAAACTAGATTGATGAACATGACAGCATTTACAAATAATTTCACCATTTAAAATCAAAATAAGTATGGCAATGACCATAATATTATTGCACATATACTGAATGTATGTTTTAAAGAATATGCATTAAAATATAGGTATCTGACATGTAATTCTCAATTACCATCCCCAAATCATCTATTTGCTAGTAGATGGTATGTGCATGTTTATTTATATATTTGTATGCATATATGCATGGATGTATGGGTTGGGAAGGTAAATAGGATGCTAATGAGCTAAACTGTTTTTGCTTATAGATATATCTTGAGTTTGAAAGTCCTAGTAATAATGGTATTCATTAGTTAGTTTCATGAAAGCATCTAGGGTTAAATAAATGCAAAATAGTTGTCATGTCCACATATTTCAGTGATGTACTATATCAGTATTTATTTATACTCAAAGCACTATAGCATGTAGTGCTTTTTTTAGATCTGGAAAAAAATCACAGTCAATTTGAAAGAAACCCAAAGTGAATGGAGAGTTTGAAGTAATTTATACATGAAGCTTTCTGGCTGGACTAAATTCTGGTGAAGTTAGGAGACAGATGAAGTTTAACTGAGGTGCTTTCTCTTGCTAAGGGATTCCCTCTAGTTGTCTTCTTTGGTTTATTTTCTCCGATCTTATTTTCTTTACTCTCACTTAGAATCTTGTGGAAATAGTTGGAACTCTTAAGTGTACATCTCCAGCCTTGACAACTACCTTCAATTGAAATGTGGAAGCTCAGTTGCTTATTTAACAAATTCATTTGAATGACAAGGAAATCTAAATGTATCAAATCCTGAAGAGAACTTTTGATCGTTCTTTATTAACAATGGAATAGACATTTCTATCATTGATTGTTCAAACCAAATCTTTCAATTTGATTTAGCGAAGACCCTTCCCCTGGTAAGGACTCTATCTCATTCTTTCAGTTATTACTTCTAAGCATATTCCATACCAATTCACTTCTCTTAATCCTTACCCACGTAGTTCACACCGCGGTGTTCTCTTACAGCCTGCCACAAGGATAACCAGCTATTCCGTTTACATTCAGATTATGGCCTATTGGCCAGTTTCCATTCTGACTGGTTGGTGACATTCCTTATGGAAGGGAGTCAAGGCTGTAGAAGTTGTGAAATATTTTGAATCTCATCTTTGTCTAATTGTTGTCCCTGATTCCACTCTTGTTACCTTTAATCTGTTTTCTATATCCTTGATGAAGATAGTGTCTATTCAAACTAAACAGTAGCTTGCATCACTCTTCTGCTTAAAACCCCACAAAGGTTGAGTCCGACCTGAGGAATAGTCAGCTGGGGTCAGGAGATCCACCTAGAACGGATGAAAGGGGTGGGACAAGAGGTGCGAAAAATGACAGCAAGACAACGAATTCTGATCAAGCTGCAAAATTTTATTAAGATGGAGGGACTTATATAGAAAGGGAAAAGAAGGGAAGTAGTTCTGATAGGTGGCCCCTGTGCATGTCTGCTGCGTGCTCTTT
>RJWH01000354.1:208714-227665 GCA_004363575.1 Solenodon paradoxus | reverse complement strand
ATCTTGTAGAAGAGAGGAAGCTGCACCCCAATTTCTAGCCGCTGAGGACCAACAGTAGCCGCCAAGCCACCAGGCGCCTGACAGTCTAGACTGGCTGGAAGCTACTGACTGGATAATTCCTGTTCTAAATCACACCTACCCTTCTCCCTCACCAATAAAAGTGTATCCCAAAAGTATTTGGAGGCTCAGATTCCATATCTAGCCCGCACGTAATAAAGCTGTCTTCACTACTTCTAAAGGAGCACCGTTTGAATTTGTCGATTAAGAGAAAGCTATTACATTTGGTTCCCTGACTGGGAAACCCCAAACACGTTGACTTTGGGGGGCCAACGGCTTTGGGAGCCGTCTCAGGGCCGGCAGGACGCAAGAAGACTCCAGGGGAGGCACGCCCTGCCACAGTTTTGCAGCCCCACGGACTGGACACGTCTTGCCGGCCCTGAGAGGTACACTCTGCTGGGCTCTGAGGAGGAAGTGAATGCAGAAACAGCCTCTGAAACAGGTAATATCCTGGGATAAAAAAGGACTCAGCTCAGGCCTGCCCACTGGCAGAAGGAAAGTCTGATCCACTTTCATTTAAGAGATTACTGGAAATATTATTACCAGGATCTCTCAGTCAGGGAAGTCCGGGGGAGGGAATGTGATAACTTCTGTGTGAGTGGAGTATGAATGATTTGTTGTCACACTGCGCAAGCCATGGGGCTTGGATGAGCCAATCCCTGCGGTTCCGTTGTCATAGGCATAGGGTATATCGTGTGGTACTGGAATTATACAGACGTATTTTAGTTAAAACGGCTTTGTTTTAGTGAAAAAAAAAAAATGGTGGGGCAGGGCTGAATGGCAGAGTTAGATGCGCCCCACGGCTGAGTGGGGAGCTGCCACACCATCCATGTCCAAGACACTCTGGCCAGAGCCCCCTTTCCGGTTGAGCAGTAGTGGTGAAAATGCCAGCTGGGCTCTCCAGGGATCTCATCACTTTTTTTGCACTCTCAGCACTTTCACGCTCTTTGTGCCCCTGCCTCCTTCCCCATCCCCATCACTGCTGGCTGAAGGCTGCAGCAGAAGCAGAGAAAGCTGTGCTAATGGTCTGTGCTGGGGAGGTGGTGCAGCGGCAGGTGGGCAGGGTCCCAGACCGGCCATGGCAGCCGATTGCTCAGATGCAGGCTATTGCCAAAACAAAAAGCAGGCTCGCTGCAGAGGCCTGACCTTTCCCCACCCCACCTGGGACTTTCGACCCCACCTCAGTGAGGCAGTGGCAATAGCAGGAACAGGGATGACGAGGGCGTCTGCCCCCGCCTCAAGTTTTCCAGGTGCCGGAGATGCAAGGGCAGGCAGTGGCTCCCTGGTTGAATTTCTGCACAGAATAATGGTGTTTTGATGCTTGGCTAAAGTTGAAAATCGCTTAAGTTGAGCCACTGTGGATCTGATTCTGTCTTGGAATAATGTAAAGAATTACCACCGAGACCAAATTCTTCTGTGGAGGCTAGGTTAAGAATTGCCCCAGGGCTGCCCTCAGGGGTGTGGTTCATTCAATCAGAAAGGATTAAACTAGAAGGGAAGGTGGTCCCCTGGCTCAGGCTTACAGCAAAGAGTTTGGTACCCGCCAAAGAGGACTGTCCTGTTCCCTGCTTGGGCAGGACCAAATAGACAAGCGCCAGGCTCAGATTTCATTTGGTTCTAAAGGAACAGCATCCCTGTGTCTGAAATCTGAAACCACAGGGAGTATTTGAGACACGCAGGCCAGGGTGGGGGCGAGTGAGCAGCGGAAAGGGGGCACACCGTCCACCAAGCCTCACTTGTCCAACGTGAAAAAAAAAAACAAAAAAACCCAAATGCCAGTTTCAAACATTTGGGAAACATTAACGCCCCCCACCCCCACCCCGCATCGCGCATGCGTCTCATCCCTCCCCTAGCCCCCACTGCCCAGCCAAAATGCCTGTGCCAATATCCTAACCCCTGAGAAGATGTGCTAAGGGTATATGCTTGACTGAAGAGCCTTGGCGAGCTTCGGATAGCTGGTTCACCGCCGCCCCTACCGGCAGGCCACCCCATGCGCGCGCTTCCCGCACGCATCCAGCGGCACTTCCTGCCGCATGTCAGGACCAGGGTCCCATACAGAGAGCCACTCTTCCTGGAAGACAGATTATGGCTGGAAAGGGGGCCGCCCAGGGGCGCCCCCCGTTTTGGGGAGGACAGATGCACCTCCAGGAGCTTGGCCCTGAGAATGAACCCAGGAGAAGCAGGGAGTACATGGCTCAGTATCACACCTCTTGTGGCACAGACAGTCAGCGAAAAAGGGGATGGTGTCAATGAACTTCAGATCAGTCTTCTCCAGGGCCTGCCATTTGGTCTGCACCAGCGGGAATTTTCAGAGGGTGAGCACTCACTTCTTGGTCCCCACCACACAGTCTTTCAGCATGACAAGGTCATTGGTCACCTCACCATAATGGACAAAGCCACCCAGCAGGTTGATGTTCTTTTCAGACAGGTCATAGTTGGTGCAGGCATTGTTCTTGATCAGCTTGCCATACTCAGTGAGGTATCCCTGGCCAATAGATCTGCTTGTTAATCTCAGTGTAGTGGTGGTAGCCTGTCTGCCCAGCACACGCCACAGAGAAGGCCACTCGGGCAGGATGCCACGCCCTGATGCAGACAACGTTACACAGCCCTCGGTGGATCTTGCATGGCAGCTTCTTGGTGTGCCAGTGACTGGTGACACCCTTGTAATCTTTGCCCTCAGTCACCCCAGTTACATCAATCATCTCATGCTCTCCAAACACTTGGTTCACAGGGGCCTGCTGCTCCATCTGCTCGTGAGCCCAGTTGAGCTTTTTGGCCACCATATCTCCGTTCACCTGGATCTCCATGAGGTGGGCCTTCTTCTAATGTAGGGGCAGCAGGTGCATCTGGGTGTGAGTGATGACTCGGATGATCTGGCAGTACTTCTTCATGCTGTTGAAGTCCTTCTCCAGCTTCTTCTTGCCATCATCATCCTGCCACTTCTTGTAGTATTCAGTGAAAGCCTTCCTCTTAGACTTATGCCAGTTCTTGTAAAAGTGCCTTTTGCATTCATCGCTGATATGTTCAGCAAAGATGGTCTTGAAGGTACAAAGACCTTGAGGAGTTTCCACATAGCCCACAATGCCCACCACCACCATGGGTGAGGTCTCCACGATGGTGACAGCCTCCACAACTTCTTTCTTGTTCACCTTGGATCCGGGCCTGTCTGCCTCCCGCACAATGTGGGTCATGCCAGCCTTGTAGACCAGGAAGGCTGTGAGGTGGACGGGCTTGGAGGAGTCATCCTTAGGGAAGCTCTTTACCTTCCCCTGGTGCTGGCTGCTCCGTTTCTGAGACAAGAAGCCCAGCGACCCATGTCTGGGAGTAGAGAACTTCCTATGAGACATGGCGCTCACTGAAACGCTGCCGGTAGAGTTGGCTTCCAGTAGAGGTCACAATTCTGTATTAAAGAAGAATGATGGCAGCTTCCAGATGGACATGTACTTGAAATCCAGCTTGTCACGGACTATCACAAGCTAACCCACCTTGGGAAGAAAGACATCTTTGGAAATGCTTCTCAAAAGCAGTTTTGCATCAGTAAGCTCTCTGCCCTCTGTAGGACTGTTACAAAATGGTGCATCACGTGTGCTAGAAACAACGCCAACAATGTCCCATGTCCACCCCCAGAGATGCAGCGGACTGGCAATACCCATTTCTAGAACACTGAAGTAGACTTCACTGAGCTGCCCCAAGCTCAAGGGTACCAGTACCTCCTCGTCTTGATCTGCACCTATTCAAACTGGACAGAGGCAGTCCCCACCAAAACCAAAAAAAGTAGAGAAGTCACACAAGATAGTCGGGAGGAAATTATTTTATAACACCAATACTCAAATGGTTTTTCTTGAAACAGTATTACCCTGTAAACAGTGCAGTGAAGCAGGCATCAGCCCTTGTATATCTTACCAATGGGCTTGGAGCAACTCCAATGGTGAGGATAGTCCTGGATTCACTTGGTATTGAAGTCTAACTCGCCAATATAAGAACTGTACTTGGCATCCTAGCTCTAACCTATGGAATTGTTCATATGGCACCTATAGGGGGTCACCGATCTTGGGATTCCCTTTGGGAAACTTAGACAATCACTATTATCCAAGTCTGAGACTCCATGACCGGGAACAGATCTTTGAAAGCATTGCTTGTTCACTAAAGGGTCACTATGGGATCTGTGGTGAAATGGCATATACCTGCCTGCCCCAAGGTTGGACAGGCACTTGTTACATTGGCATAATTAGGCCTCAGTTCTTGCCCCAGGAGACTATAGGAAAAAATTGGGAATTAGAGTTTATGATGAGTTATATAAACCAAAGCAAAATATAGATACTGGTCTTATTTTAACTGGTGATGCCAATGGATGGGGCAATGAATGGCCTCCTGAAAGAATAATTCAAGTCTATGGACCTGCCACTTGGGCTCAAGATGGCAATTGGGGGTACCGAACTCCCATCTATCTCCTGAATTGATTGATAAGGTTACAAGCAGTAGTAGAGATAATTACCAATCAAACAGCTACTGCACTAGACTTATTGGCAGATCAGGCTACCCAAATGAGAGCTGCCATCCTCCAGAAACAACTAGCCATAGATTACGTATTAGCAGAGAAGGGAGGAATTTGCGCTAAATTCAATTTGACAAACTGCTGCCTGCAAATAAACGACAATGGAAAGATAGTTAAGGATATTGCCAGAGGTATGTGGAAAATAGCACATGTCCCAGTCCAGAAATGGGACTCCCTCTTTGACTCTAAATGATTCTCTTTGTTTTCCAGGGCCAGTGGATTCAAAACTTTGTTGGAAATTGTGAGACTCATTTTGGGAATTTGCATATTTCTTCCTTGTCGTCTGCCTGTCATAATAAGTTTGATTTGGTCCACCATAAACACAGTTGTTCAACAGGTCACAACGAAGTATGTCTTGCTGACTCAGCAGTATAACCACGTACCACCAGCCCCCCCCCCGATGACAAACAAGAATGCTAACTATACTCTGTTCTATATTCAGAAGGTCCAAGATGCTGCACCTCCCCTGCCCCCACTACAGCCCCATCCATCAGGAAACAGCCAGATCGAGTCTTTGCCCAAATTCCTCATCTATGGACTTTCAAAGCTAATTGTCATTAGTTTGAAAACAAATGGGGGAATGTAGAAGAGAGGAAGCCACACCCCAGTTTCTAGCTGCTGAGGACCAAAAGTGGCCACTCAGCCACCAGGTGCCTGATAGTCCAGACTGGCTGGAAGCTACTGACTAGGTAAAAGGGACCCCTTTCTGAGAATGAAACCCTATGTGCATTTTACAATTATGTGACTCCTGTGTGTTATCCATGTGAGGAATTCACAAATGAATAATTGAATTCCATTTGTAATTCCTGTTCTAATTCACACCTTCCCCTCTCCCTCACCAATAAAAGTGTATCCCAAAAGTATTTCAGGGCTCAGATTCTATATCTGGCCCGTGCGTAATAAAGCTGTCTTCACTACTTCTAAAAGAGCACCATTTGGATTTGTCGGTTAAGAGAGAGCTATTACAATCTTACACTGTTCTTCCCTCATACACCATACACGGCCTCTTTTCTCTGCCTAAAACATGGCAAGTTCTTATTCATTTTTAAATTGTCTTTTCCACCCCTCTTTTCTGTTCACTTGACTGGTTCCCTCTCATTCTTCATGTCTCAGCTTAAATGTTACCTTCTCAAGAAACCTTCATAACCTAAGACAACCTTCCTCCACTCTTTATTTAATGAATCTCTTTATTTTTAATTACTGTTATCAGATGTTTGTCCCTTCTTTGTTCTGTGTAGTCTCTACAGGAGTATAATTATTCTACCTGGACAGAGATCTTTATTTCACTTATCTCCCAGTGCCTAGTACTTTGGGACAGAGTAAGAGCTCAAAAAATACTTGTTGAATCCTTCAATTAATGATTCTCAAGGTGGGGGGGCTATGTTTATTTTAAAAAAAGATTGTTTTATATTTTTTCTTTAGTTTACATTGCTATATGGTTTTTAGACTATTGAATTCTCACCTTCAGTCTGTGTTCATGTCATACCTCTCTAACCACCAGAGTTCCAGTGATGGGGGCTATGTTTCTTAATGAATTAATTCAGTAAATACGTCCTGAGCATTCCTCCTGTGCCTGGGTGCCCAGTATTTTGGTGGGTGCTGGGAAACTGAAATGACAGGCAAAGTTGCTGCCTGCCCTAAAGGCTCTCATAGTCTAAAGGAGAATTATCTCTATTATCAGAGATAAGAAAATTCCAGCACTGTGAGGAAAATGCTAAATTAAAGGTAAACCTTTGTGTCCTTGGAAGAAAAGGAAAAAAAAAAAGGGGAAGTAAACTAGAATGGTGATGGAGTGAGGGAACAAAAGCAAGCCTTGTGTGAGGTCATTCCTGGGCTATCTTGTTGGCCATAGAATGGGTCAATGGTAGAAGGGTCATCCCTTCTCTGACAACCAGGTGTTCCTATGGCAGGCAGTTAACCTTTAAATCACAAGTTAAACAGGAATTTGTGATGTCTTCTGACCATGCTGCTTAAGAGTGGCTCATTTTAAGTGAGAAGCCAGTTCTACTAATGCCAGTTATCACACCACGGACAACCCAGGTTCTCAGGAATGTTATCCTCGTGTTGTTTCCTTCCTTCCTTCCTTCCTTCCTTCCTTCCTTCCTTCCTTCCTTCCTTCCTTCCTCTCTCCCTCCCTCCCTCCCTTCCTCTCTCTATAAAGGTACAGGCAGGAAGAGAGAGGAGGAAGAAGTAATTTTATTTATTTTTATTTAGTTGTTAATCTTAGTTGCTCACACCGGTGTGGTCCTGGCCATCAAACTGATGTCCTTGGGGGGTCACTCAACCACTACTCCATCAGGCCATGCCTAGTGCTTCTTTAGATGCCTCTTTTCTTATTAGACAGTAAGAAGCTTAAGAGAGTCTGGCACGAAGAAGTAACTAGCAGGAGTGCTGAATGAATAGACAGGAGAGCTGGAGAGATAAAAGGAGGGAGGAAAGAAATGAAGGGAGAGGGAAAGGAGGGAAATGGAACCAATGGCTTGATATAGTAGCCATTATTCCAAGGAGTTAAAATGCAGACAGGAATTTTCACCATTGGGGTTATTTTCTGCTATCAGTTATATTCAGTGGTTGGTAACTTTTGCGTCATTTAAAATTTGTGTAAAATAAGGAAAAGTTGTAACTTCTTTGTGGTTTTCCTCCTATAACTTTTTTGATACAAAGTCTTACAAACCAGCAGACAGTGCAATAAGGCTGAATGAAAAGCAGCTGATTTCAACTTTATTATTTGGGGTCAAAAAGAAATGAGGCTTGAAATAACAGCCAAGGTCTGAACTCACCAGGAATCAAATGAATCTGATTTGGTATGAACTAAATATCTTGGTTTTGTTAGCATTTTTTATTTTAAAAAAATGATAATTTTAGGGCAGAGATTCCAAATTACTGGATTCTTTATTTTTCCAGTCATGTAATTGACTAGAAAGTAATTATGGTCATTTTGTCACTCTGCTCATGTGTAAATTTTAATCTGTATTTGACCAGCCATATTGGAAGTACATCACTAAATATATAGATTATATAGTAGTATCTTCTAAATCTTTTTCAATATTATTATTTAAAGAAAAACAGAATTATTTATTTTGGCATAAGGAAATACATGTGCATGTAACCTTATTGTTGTATATAAATATTTCATGAGGTTTATTTTAAAAAATTATCTTTTTCCCCTCTCCTGTTCAGAGTGTGCATCACTATCCAAAACCTGTTCCAAGAAAATGTCTACTCTTACATCAAAGACATCTATGTCATAATACTTCATCATGCCTAATGACATATAAATATTATATGGCTTAATGTCCTATTCATAAGTATGCATATAGGATATTGTTTTCCCTATCTGCTTGCTTTATCATTTGTTTGCAAGCCTAATAATTCCCTGGGTAGTTTTGGTAGTCCCCTCCCCTAAGACTGCCTTTTAAGCAACATGCTTACATAAAACCAGCAGTTATCCATTGGTCAATGTCCTTTTTTCAATGTAGTTTTAGTTTAGATATACTCCATTTCTTCTACTTATAATTTCATGTCACTATTGTCCACATGACTACCACCCTTCCTTTGGTTGACGATGATTCATTATGGATATGCCTACTTATGAACCCGTGTCAAATAACTTCGTATTTATTTTAAATTTGCATTTGATAATTTGGAGTATATCTTAGAAAACTGTTATATTTCTTCATTGTGAAAGTATTCTTTAGTATAATTTGATATAATATAAAATTAGTAATACACTTTTGTTATAAAGGAGGTCAGTTACATTCTGGACATTAAAATTGCTTTCTCATCCTTAATTTTGGTAAGAACTTATGTTTAACTTTTATTGGTTGATGGACTGATTTCTTAGCTAACAATATGTGGCTTTCTTGATGTCATTGGAACAAATGTCCCTCAGGATATATCTAACTGTACGTATATGGGACAGCAGAGTTCCATGTCAGCTTTCTAATCTGGATCACATTTAAGTCTCCTGACTACACAGCATGTAGCTGGCAGTCTCCTTCAAGTTGATAGTTACTATATGACTTTTTCTGCTAAGGAGTTGAATGAATGATACTCATTATGCCATGCTTAAGGGACACTGGATAGAACTCACACAGCCTGCTGAGAAGAAAACCATGCTGGCATTTCAGAGAGATGCCCTAGCACCAACACTGGCATCTAACATCAGACTTGTAATTTTATACCTAAATTGAAACTACATGGCACAAATAGGATGAAATTATGTCTGCTTGATTTTCCCTAAATCTGACAAGTGAGAATCCTAGAGTCTCAGTATTTGTTAAATGCCATACTCTATTCCATTAGAAGCTGAAACTTCTTCTCGATGAACAGAAAACTTCTGCTTCTATTTTCATTTCTCCTTCTCTCAGAGGATCTCAGACTTGCTAAAACACATGAAAGAATAAACAAACAAAACCCACAACTATAAGTTGAAATGTCTTACCAAGTAGCATTCCATTTTCTACATGTTGTCATGTTGTGTCCTCTGAAGTTATATTTCTTTTTATATAAATGGTAGTATCTATATTAGTGGTTATATGTTACCCTCATATTTAATACAAAGATTTTTTTCATTATCACTGGGAAGGAGTTGGGTTTGTACTGTTTATGAGAGAGGGTGTTGGTACAGAGGAGTTTTCCCAGAGTTGTTCACATGTTTTCGTATTACCCCATACACTGACATAAAAATTAGTTGGGAGCATGGGTTCAGTCCATTTCTGTGAAACAAAATGTAAATAGGAGACATAGAATTTCAACCCAAAGTACTCTGGACAGCTGCGCCAACTAATCATATATCCATGCCATGTACTGTATTAAGTGTCATAGCATTTCAGGATGGGAAAGAGCTAAGAAATCAGGCTTAAAATATTCTTAAATATTTAGTTACAACTGTTTGGGGGTGCAGAAGAGTCCAAAATAAAATCCAACATGGAGATTTGACCAAAAAACAAGAAAAAAATAGAATATTGTCCCTAATGGTTTTAAACTTTCTGTTAGTGTCATAAATTTAGGATATTTACATCCTTAGCTATTTTTGTCATAAATTAAGGTTCTTCTTTGAAACACTTAACATTGATTTTTATAGTAAATGTAGACAGAAGTAAAAAAATAGAAATTTTAAGAGACCAAAGTAACTCAGATGGATATATATTTTCAAAGACTACACCTATGTAACCAATGTTTCTCTTTATCAGCACAACTGGAAATACTATCTGACAGGAAACAATGGTTCTTTTATAGCACATCATTTCATTATAAGATCTCAGGAAACCAAATATCACTAAGTGACATGAAATCAGAAATGTAAATAGTAAAAGCACTTTTCAGCCACCTAATTTTTTGTTTTCTAAAATGCATGTTAGTATAACTCCTGTGGATAGAGTGGAGAAAGGAATCTTCTCTCACTTACCAAATTTCTGAGAATGTTAAATAATGCTGATAGTGATTATTTTGATCTTGGGTTTATGGAAAAGAAGAACTTGTAGAGCAGCTCATGATTTGAATGATAATGTTCTGTGTGAAAACCAAAAGAAATCTGGTTAAGTTTGAATTTCAAATTAATAAATATATATATATATCATATTTTCATCTGTAATTAATAAGTAGAAAGACCTGTGGCAATATTGTTGAGCTCCATTTACTAAAGGGGAATTATCCTGACTTCTTAATGAAGGTTTGGTCTGAAGGGAATATATAAGCTCTATAAATTTTGTTTTTGTCATCAATAAGAGCAAATAATAATACCTATCTCACCATACTATTATGACAATTAAATGAAATAATTCATAAAGGTGCTTAGTATAGTATAGTTTTGGACTCTTAATAGGTAACCAATAACTCCTAGCCCTTATTTTTATTTATATTCAGAAATAATGAGTGTCTAACATTGACATATACTGCCTTGGAAGTATTTAGGCTTCTATGTCACCATGTATTGAAATCCAGTAGGTGGAATCCTTAGAAAGTTTGGCTTAGATCAATAGTTTCCAAATTTGGTTCAGGAAAGAATTTCTGAAAGAAGTGTTAAACTATACATATCAATATGCTACTCTTAAGCCTACTCAATCAAGTTCTTCAGGGCTGAGACCTGAAAATCTAAATTTTCACCATTGTCTCCAGATGGTTCTATTTCTGAATTCAGAGTCACTTTTCTAGATATTTTAGAATACTGTTCGACAGAGATTTTGCAAGTCTGTCTAACTGTAAGCTATTGGGCCATGCACTGCTTTCATTTCTATATGAAAAATATATATATATGTATTATAATTCATGGTAATAGGCAATTTTCCTGGATGCTGTAAATTTCTTAACATATTGGAGGATCATTTTAGAGCTTTCTAAAACACTGCAAGTGCCTGGTTGTACATATCATGATGATCGTCATGTCATTTCTGAGTCAGCATTTTAAAGCTGTATTACCCTGCTCTGTAAGGTATTAAGAAGCACACAAATGGCATGTTAATTCAAATAAATTTGGAGAACAGTTTTCTTCAGGCTAATACTTCTCTATGATTTCTCAGTCTTAAATATGCCAGTGTGCACTGCAGATCTCTAGGAGAGATGTATAATCAGGAACATTGCAAGCTATCTAGACATGGGTTCTTTACTTTTTATTCAGGGGAAAATGTTTTTCAAAACACAGTACAGAAAATAACACGACTTCAATAATTATATCCTAAAATTCCATTTAAAATGTTGACTAGTTTGAGATCAAAAACTCAATAGAGATTAATTTGGTAGTTATTTAATTTTTCAAAGAAAATAATTTATAAGAAAAATTCTGAGATTTGACCCTACATCTGGCTTTCAGTACAAATCTCTCCAACTTTGTCTTGAAATTAGTTTCTTATAAATATATCATAATTTATAGAGTTACCGTTTTTACTCAAATGTCTGTGACATTTGTGGGAACAGGTACTAAAATGTTGTGGGTACTAAATCACTGTGCACACAGTGTGAAATTGGGAAGTATTTTTCTTTTGTGCTTGTTAAAAGGCATCAGCTAAAGACTAGACCAGCTGTTTTCATGAATACAGCTGATTGTTTGCATAGTACTTTATAGTCCAATGACCAGCTCAGTAGACCCATGAAATGATAAGTGATTATAATAAGAAGAGCTAAAAAAAAAAGTTAACCTATTAATTTCACTTATGCTTGGAAATCCTAGTTGAAGCTAGGGCACCATATTAAATAACATGCAAGTTTGGCAGGGTATTTTTCATGTTGCTCAAAAATAAAGATTATAGGTATCCTTGTTAATTGAGTGTTCCCATGTGACATAGAAATATGTGAATCTCAACATATCTTACATGAATGTTGTCCGTGTCCACTATCACTGTTTTAGTCCCACTTACCTTTATACCACCGATTTCTTTGTTAACTATGGAGTAAAATACAATGTGATATCATTAGCCTAACTTTTATCAGAAGTGATGGGAATATTGGGCACAAACATTTAATAAAATAAAATGCATTCCATTAAAAAATAAAGTGCTTCTGTAATTTAAGTTAGAATCAACACTTCATCCTTCATGGATCACAAGGAATTCATATTATGAAAATAAAAATAAATAAAGTAAAAGGACAGTATATTGAGCTCAGCGCTCTCTTATCTCCCTTCCTTGAACAATTATCAGCTGTTCCTCCTTGGAAGTCACCCCGCAGACACCAGCATGAACCTGTCCTCTCAACAGAGACTAAATCTTTATGCACTTAAGAATTTTATTCTCAATTATTTTTAAAGTGGGAATATATGAACACAGCTAAAAGATTATAGTCTCTTTGAATTCCTCAGACTAGTAGAGATAGCTGTTTAGATTCTTGACATAGAGAATAAAAATGGATCCATAGACGGTAGATAGGAATCCAGGTGTGACTAAAATGTTGCGGGTACTAAATCACTGTGCACACAGTGTGAAATTGGGAAGTATTTTTCTATTCCCACTTCAGGTTCTGCAGAAAATGGTCAGTTAACTGGAGGCTAAATGGATTGTATATGTTCACTCAATCTGTGAATCCTTATAGTTTTGGGATTAAACGTGTCACATATTCTCAAGGGAGTTCATTTGGTCATGCTAACTGATAAATCATTCATATTGTCATATTTTTATTTCTGCTAAAAATATTCAAATACTTTTATGGTGTCATTCAACTTTGAAATTCCATAGAGCCCCTGCCATAGGTAGTAACTGTTGGGGTACTTCAATGGCCAAAAGACTCAAGTGTGACTAATGTTCTGGTCTAGGTGCCAGAGGCAGATATGGCCTAAAGCTAATGAGGTTGGGCTGTAGGTGACACTCTTATATAGTTTCATTTAAGGACCGGTACTAAAATGTATAATCATAAATAATATTTTTTCTTAGAAATAGCCCTACCCCACCCCCACCGCCACATTGTCTAAACTTCAGATGCCACAAAACTTAGATTCATCCCTTCTTGTTCCTTTCTTGTCTTTACCTGTATCATTATATTCAAAGTAATACATAAAGCTAGTTTTCTGGTAACAGGACAAGTGACAGTCTTGCTATTTCCAAAAATATGACTCACCATAACCTTATAGATTGTTTCAAGCTGCAGAGGATTTTATTTCTTGACACATTAAATTAACATAAAACTTCTTAAGTTTAGTTGAATCTAGGAAAGCCTAGGAATCTATTCTTTCACTTGTTTATTTATTCAGTAAACTTTTATTCAATGCTCTTACAGCGTGCATAGAGATAACATGTAATTGAATAAGAAAAGATCTTGCTTCTCAATTTTCTCAACCACTCTTCTCTGGAAGTGAGTAAGGCGCTCAGAGAAATTCTTAATTATAACAATTTTAAAAGCGCTTATGTGCATAGTGTCTTGTGGTGCATCAGTCATTTCATGTGCATTATCTCATGTAGTCATTGTAGTATGCTTAGGTACAATACATGGTAAAGTAGTAAAAATGATATATTAATAAGTGAAACAAGATAATAAAAGAAGTATTAAGATACAATGGAGCTGTGTATTACATAAATATAAAAGTCCTTTAATACTCAAGAATTAATTACTTGAATATAAGTTGAGCACACCCTGAAAAAAATTAATTTCCTGAGCTCTCAGTTGGAAAAAGATACTAATTTTAGATCAGAGTCTACTTGGTAATAACATGCTAAAAATTCACAAAGGAAAATATGACTTCAAAGTTCTGATTCAGTGTCCAGGCATTGTCCTCCTTCTTTTAAGAGCCACCTTCCTCTAATATAATTAGGGAGGAGAAGGTTAGACTACATCTGTCCTCTTCTTGTCATCTTGAGCTTTTCTCCACCACTCTGATCCCTGGACATCTATCATTTATTTGACAGATATTTAGTCAATTTCTCCTATGCATCAGGCATGGCTCTGAATTCTGTGGAATCAATAATGAGCAACTATACTCTGAATCAATTAAATAATTAAAAATACATCATTTTGAACACTGGTAAGTATTATAAATAAAAAGCACAGGTATTGGGAGATGTAATTGAAAAACCCCATGTTTAGGGTGGAAGGGAGTCTTAGCTATGCAAATAACATTTAGAGAGAAATCAGAAAATGCTTTGAAAACAATCACCCCTCTAAACTTAATGAAACATTTGTAGGTGCATCAGTCTTTACTAAAATGTGCTTACGTATAGTAGCAATTTTTTTTCATTATAAGTTTGCTTCCAAAATCAAAGAACAAAATATCCCAAATGAAACTCTCTGCACACAGCAACATACCCCAATTTCTACACTTGCTTCCCGCTTCTAAAGATGCCCATCTTCAATCCTCATTCCTCGTACCAGTTTACCTCCTTATTTCATGTAATCAAAACAGAATAACCACTAATGGATGCTAGTGGATTTACCAAAGCCTAAAAGTAGTTTAGCCTGAAACATCATCATTGACCATGATGAAGGTAGTCAATCTTTCTTCACTTCAGTCCAGGACAGCAATCCAATCTGGGTTAGACATTCTAAATCTGTTTCTCTAAAGTCTATCCACCAGCATAAGACATAGATCATCTCATGAACACAGAGTTTCTTAACAACTATACTTGTTTTTGACCTCAGTAGACTTTACATTCAAATTCAAATATTACCCTAAAAGCTCAGTAACCTACATAAGAACCTCCACTCAGAATAGAGGCAGCGTGCCATGTGGCCATTCAGAGCACTGGTTTCAGACTGTACCCAAGACCCAAAATGCTTAAAAACTGGGACTCATGTCAAAGCCACTTTTTGCAATGCCAACCACCTACCTAGATATAGAAGATGAAACAAAAACTTTTCATTGATTTTCCATTATTTTTTTGGAATGGGTAAAATTTTTGGTCAAGGAGTATCTCATAATCATTGAAGCTTCAAAGGGAGACAGGTCAGACATTTTATTCACAGGAATGGAAGATGAGTTGCTCTAACAGCTATTTTAGGTTGTGAATTGTGGTTTGGAGGAATATCAATATTCCTGTGTTTGATGTGGTTAAGAAATATTTAGCCAAAATGAAATCAGTGTATCTCCCCTTCTTTATTCAAGTATTTTCAGACTTTGTGCACCTAAGACCAAATACTCCTACTCAGGTTTTCTATCTCCAACAAGCCCTGTTAGGATTCTTCCCATGTAAGAGTCCTATTCCCAGGCCAAGTCTTACAAAGTTGATCCTTATCATTTTAAAACTCAGTATATTTATTGTTACATTTTGGAGCTATCCAATAACAGCACACAAGAAGACACAAAGCATTCATTTCAAAGTTTCAACCACCAATACCCATCCCTGTGTGCACCCAAAACCACTCTGTAGAACCTGAGTGATCAGCATCAGAGACAGGCAACGTGATTGCCCAGTGTTTTACTGGTTTTGTTTGCATTGACTAAGCTTCGAACGACAGTTTTCTGTTTGACAATTGAGGTCAATAGGATGTGGTTTGCAGCTCTCCTATTTGCCTCTCATAATGATCCTTGCCATCTTATTCCACTTGCCTGAAACAACCCATTCATAAAATACAGACACAACGTGGGAAAGAAATCTGTTATTTCCCACCTTGAATAGTCCTTTCTTCTCAAATTCTCTTGCTCCAAATATTGGACCTTTTTTGGTGAATACTAAGTCAGTTGATACCGAAACATAGCATATTGCTATCTACAAAGGAGACTGAGGCTTTGTTTTGTTTTACTTTATTGGACAGAATCTTTAAAGTGTGGATGAATTGCTGTCTTTTTTTTATTATTTGGAGAGTGCTTTTTATTCTTTGGAGATACCCTGACAGCAATAGTAAGAATCTCATAGTTTCAGTCTGCATGGCGTCCCTAATAAAGAGTATCAACAGAGAAGCATGACTTACACTTCTAATGCATAGATCTTATATTTAGTTTCAAAATCAATGTGTTTATTAATGCATACTGTGAAACTTTTATATACGAATTATATATTAGTAGTAGTATTTACTATGGAATTAGTAATATATGCTAATAATATTAATCCCATAAATCTGAAATGGGAATTCTAAATGTAGACACTTCAGAAACTCCCCTTTTCTTACCATGTTTTCTTTTTCCTAATGCTCCAGGGAGGGGGAAGACTGACTTTGAATCTATCAACTTCCCCTAGCTTTCTGGCCTGACTCAGAACAACTTTCTGAATCCTTATTATATTCTGGAAGCTCTCTCAGGATAGGACTTTCCCACTTTCTTATAGAGAGTTATAGCCATTAAAGCCCTATGTGTGGTTACTGTCCAATAAACATCTAATGAATTTAGTTTAGGAATCAAATAGAAGGATATGCAGTGGAGATTGTCACAGATATAAAAAACAGAAGCAAGAATTCAGAGAGAAGTTTGTTTCATGGCAATCCTATCGAGATGAAAAAAGACATTTTTTTTTTCCTGGTCAAAAGTTTGTGATCCAAATACTTGCTAATACAACTCAAAAGGTATGAAACATATTTACTATTGGGTGCATGGGTTTGATCTGCTTTCAAGTTATCTCTTTGGAAGTAAGATCCAGAACTCTGATTTCCTCATAATTTCTTTCACACTTTTATAAGACTTAAATTTCTATGTGATTTTAAGCCTACACATTTATTTTCTTTCTTAAAAGCTTTTCATTCTGCCATTTGATGAATATTGGAAGCGAGTGGATTATCTGGATAAAGAGAATTAGTTGAGGTTTGCATCAGTCAAGAGAGTAAAGCCACCAGGGGCTTTGAAGGGAGTGCCTTACAATATAAATAGTCCTAATCCCATTCAAGCATTGACTTTTGAGAAAGAGAATTTTCTCAGGGTCAGTGTTTTTAATCAACCAGATCTGCAACAAGATTGAAAGTAATGCTGGTGATAAGGAAAGCAGGCTGTGTAAGAGCAAAAGCAGTGTGCAGTCAATGATCTGATTCTCCAGGAAAGTTAGAAGTTGGAAAGGAGGGGGAAATTAAGAAGTCTCTCAGATCGTCTAACTACTTCTGCCTCTAAAACAGTCATCCGAAGATATCTCTGCCTGAAGTGAAAATGTACCATTTGGAGGAGAGCAAATTACTAGCTGTAGGAGGGCACCCTGGGAGATGCTGGGAATGTAGACAGTGTTTTAATGTTCTTGGTGTTTCAATTTTTCATACCAAAAGGATCAGTGCCAGCTACAAACAGGTGGAATTATTCTAGCATGACTTTGGAGACAGAAAGGAAAATGGGATATGTGTTTTACCTGATATGATGGGGCAGCAGTAAAAGCAGATAAGGTTACAGCAATATGAGAAGAGAAATGACTCTGGTCACAAATTATTGGAGCCTTAACTCTCAACAGCAGTGTCCTGGACCCTTTATTTATTTGTGCCTTCTTTTCCCCAGAAAAGAGAGGAAAAGTGTTTCTTAAGTGCTCGTTGTTGGCAAAGGGAGGAAAGTTTTGTGTTTTGTGTTTTTTTTTTTTTTTTTTTTTTTGGTTTTTGGTTTTTTGCTAAGTATCATGCAATTAAAAAAAGGGAAAAAAGTAAAGTAGTAAATGTCTCTTTAATTATTTCAGATCTATTTTCTTGAGTTTGTGAGACTTAAAGACAGTTTCCCTTAAGTGTCTCTACAAAGTGGAAGAGAATAGTCCCCGGGAAAAGAGAACACATAATGAAAATCATTTTAGATCTTGCATAGATAATTCACACTGAAAAACCACCACTGCATACACATTTTCTCACAGAACCTCAGGCAAAATTGTCACACCTATACTCCTCTAATCAGATCATTTGTTAGGGGATCTAAAAGAAAAATCTGATAGTCACTGATTTGGACAACTCCCAAAGTATATATTGAACTTTTAAGAAGCAATTGAGAGCATTTTAATATGGAGTGTCTCTTGTGCATAAAAGAATTATTCCCATCACTACTCTGTCTCTTCTAATCACTTCTAGAACTAGTAATCACTGTGTAGTAGGGAACCATTTGGAAGAAAGTGATCTGAAGGTTCTTGATCTAAAGACTTAGAGTCAAGGAATTTTATAAAGTGATTATTGAACAATCAAGTACACTTAAAAGCACAGTGTACTAAGGACTAGAATGAGTACTAGAGAAATTGTAGTAAATAATTTTAATAAGACAAATAAAATTATCCTCTGATTATAATATTTTTATCCCCTTTTCTTTGTCTTATGGATTTCCACATATCCTTTGAAAGTCACTTCACTTCCTTTTCCCCTGGAAAGTTTTTCTCAGTTCTCCTAGGCTAGAACCTGGACTAGATAGCTTGCTTAATCTGCAGAGTTTCTCAGCACTGTATGTTCATGAGGACACTTAGGATCTCTGTCTTCCCCTCCATGTACATCCAGTGTCTAGCACAGATGCCAGCAGACCTTCTTAATATAGGACCAGAAAATAAATATTTTACATTCTATGGACCATAGTCTCTGTTGCAACCGAACTCTGTCATAATACAGAAGAAGGCACAGACTGTATTAAAACAAATAAATGTAACTATATTATGTTATGATCTAGATTTATCCTGTAGTTTAAAATTTGCTGACTCTGGTCTGACACAAAGTCTGGCACGAAATAGTGGTTCAGCAAGAAGACCTTTCAATAGCAGAAATTGAGTTAATGGTGGTCTCTATGGGCAAAGAGAGAAGAAAATGGCTCTTTGGTGATTTAATGATTGGTAATTTATTGTGAGAAGTGGGATTGTGTGTCCGACCTGCGGAATAGTCAGCTGGGGTCCGGAGATCCACCTAGAACGGATGAAAGGGGTGGGACAAGAGGTGCGAAAAATGACAGCAAGACAACGAATTCTGATCAAGCTGCAAAATTTTATTAAAATGGAGGGACTTATATAGAAAGGGAAAAGAAGGGAAGTAGTTCTGATAGGTGGCCCCTGTGCATG